>CAUYRH010012324.1:0-35000 GCA_963574655.1 Perodicticus potto | reverse complement strand
AAGAATTTGTGATTTTCGGACAATGAGAGAGGTTGAAGTAAGATCTTTTATTTAGAAGCTGGAAGTCCAACCTAATTTCTCTTCAAAGAACACTGTATCACAGAACCGAGTGCTAAATACCATTTTTGTTTATTCAGTTGATTTAAGTGTTACTGGAAACCAATTACAAGCACTAAACATATTGATATAAAAATATAAATTCATTTAAAACTGGTCTTAAGGGCAGTGCCTGTGGCTCATGGAGTAGGGCACCGGTCCCATATTCCAAAGGTGGCAGGTCCAAACCTGGCCTCAGCTGAACTGCAAAACAGAAAAATAGCCAGGCATTGTTGTGGGCTCCTGTAGTCCCAGCTACTCGGGAGGTTGAGGCAAGAGAATCGCCTAAGCCCAGGAGTTGGAGGTTGCTGTGAGCAGTGTGACTCCACAGCACTCTACTGAGGGTGATAAAGTGAGACTCTGTCTCTACAAAAACAAACAAACAAACAAAAACAAAAAACAAAACTGGTCTTAAGTCTAGAGCTCATTTAAAAATTTTTATTGCTTTATTTAGGTTGAAATATATAATTTAAATAACTATAAATAGTTAATTAATGTACAAATAGCATGTGGTCTCCAACAATGCTGGAGCAGTCTCACACATAATGAAGCAATTATGCACAATAAAGAGAAATATACGCAGGAGACCCTATGTACTAGCACACACATGTTATTCTACACATTACTTTAGGAATTATTCTTTCTTAGAGATTAGTTAGGTTAAGAGAATATATTCGTGATCATTTTAACATTTGAAAGCTTGGTGAAGATCCTTGAAAGTAAATATTTCAAATGGATCTGAGTCAGCCATGCAAGTTTTTTAGTGAGATAATATCCTTGACAGAATCACATAATTTTATATATTCACTGCCTCAGTTTAGAGATGAGAAAAATGAAGCCCAAGTTCGTGCCCTCCAGTTCACTTTGCTTTCTGCCTGTCAAATTGTATGTACAAATGAGCGGTCAATAACGGTGAAAGCTCCCAGCCCCGGGCAGGCGATCTGTGGTTTTTCTTCCTAACAAAGACCCCGCAGTGGGGTTTCCTTCCGAGTGTCCCGCCCCCGGCACCGCGAGGATAAACCGGCAGCCCCGCGGTCCCCCAGCTCAGCGCGGGTCGTGGGCACCAGGCGCGGCACCAGCAGGAAGGTGATTCCGAAGCCGCCCTTGAGCGCCCAGGTCCCCAGCACCAGGGTCAAAGCCCAGGCAGCGCCCGAGGCGTGGCGCCCGGGCGGGAGGCAGCGGCACAGGTGGCGCAGAGCATGCAGGTGGCTCCCTTCCGAACCAAGTTCGACCCCCGCGTCCTGGCCAGGTAAAACGCATCGGGTGGTGGGCATGGATCTGGGGTGAGAAAGATGAACCGCTGACCTATGGCTTTAGCGTTCTCTCCAGCCTGACTCAACTTTGGACAGGTTACAGGCCACCGATCTCTCCAAATTCTTTCTCTGACCCTTAGAGATGTAAAGCTTCTACAACCCAGCAATGTCTTTTTTCAAAACCCGGAACTGTCCCTTCCAAATGTAAGCAAGAGCTTTAGGCCCAGCACGGTGGCTCACGCCTGCAATCCCCACACGGTGGGAGGCCGAGGAGGGGTGGTGGATTGTTTGAGCTCAGGAGTTTGAGACCAGCCTGAGCAAGCATGAGATTCCACCTCTACTAACCCGCACCTGTAGTCCCAGCTACTCCGGAGGCTAAGCCAAAAGGAAGGTTTGAACCCAGGAGTCTGAGGTTTCTGTGAGCTATGATGATGCCATGGCACTCTACCCAAGGTGACAGAATGAGATTGGGTCTAAAACAAAAACAAAAACAAAAACAACTCCCCCCCAACCCAGAGCTTCAGGGCCATGGTTTCCCAGTCTCTGTGGGAGTTTAACTTCCCTTTCCATAAGCACCAGTTAGCAAACGCAGATGGTTAACTCCTATTGCCATACCGAGTCTGGGATAAAGTCTTCCCTGTGTTTTTGTTCCTATGGTTGAGACAGTTGTGTTCTGTCGCCCCCGACTAGGGAAGTGCAGTCAGCGGTGCCACCACAGGTCCCTGAGGATTCCAACTTCTGGCTCCGGGATCTTAATGCCCAGCCTCCCTAGTAGCTGTGACTGTAGGCAGGCCCCAGGCTCCATGCCTGGCTAATTTTTAATTTTTTTTGTAGACACTGGGTCTCTTTGTTGCCCAAGCTGCTCTTTAACTCCTGAGCTCAAGCAATCTTCCCCCCTTATTCCCCTAAAGTGCCGGGATTATAGGTGTGAGCCTTGGCATCCAGCTTTCTTTGCAGTTTTTCAGGTGTCCAGTATGCTCACTACCTTTTCTCTTTGATGTCTCTGAGCAGAGAGTGCCAGGATGGGGAAAAGGAGAGCCAAAAAGGGGGCGGGGGAGGGGGCTGGTTATTCCCATCCTGTTGGGCTGGGGAAGATCAGGGACTCCCAACCTCTGGCACAGACTAGGAGGAAAGGGGGTTATGGTGAGGCTGGGTTCCACCAGACCTGTTGGGTGAAGGGTCCTCTATTAAATTCTAGAAATTGGAATTATAATTCATGTAATAGAAATAAGCCACTGAGTCAGCCTTATGTATGAGCTATGACCATCTTTTCTACCATGTGCTGTTTAAAATGTTCCTTAACTTGTCGTCTTCCTCAGTTTCTGCCTCCATAAAGCGGGATTAATGATAATCTGCATCTCACAAGATTGCAACGAGGATAATTAAAGTAATATGTATAAATTATGCCACACAGTGCATGGGACAAGTCCTCATGTAGATATTAGTGCACCGTTTATTATTGTTTCCAAGACATACAGGTATAACCTGGCTGGTCCTAGGTAGAAAATGAGCAAAGTCTGCGGGTTCGTTGGCCTGAGAAATTATTTCTACATTGTGTTGTGCGAGGAAATCACAGAATCTCCTTCCCCTCTGGAGTGTTCGGTGGATGGTTCAGCTGGCTTCCAAGGGCACTAGTTCTAGAACCCTATGCTCACTTCATCACAGGTCTTCCCAAAGGCCATGCAGCACCTTGAGAACTTTTAGTACAATGACCACTGGATAATCTGTCCAGTAGCAGCTAAGTTTAGAGAAGAACAAGCTGGTTGATGTGACTGAATTTGAATCTAAGTAGATAAGGAGTCTTGGCCAGTGTGAGTTGGTTAGGCAGCATCTCTGGTCATCTGCAGTTAGAGAGATGACCTTGCTTCTCTGCTATAGAGGTATAGTCTTTATCCTCCCTCCTAATACCTACCCCCAGGGCAGTCCCAGCCTCTTAGAGTACAAAGGAATCCCTGAAGCAGGATCTCAACATTATAAGTGTTTCAGAGACTAACTCAATGGTCATCTTTAACAAGTGAGGAGTTGAACCCAGAAGGGTAAGAAGTGACTTGTCCCAGTTAATGGCAGAATTGGGCCTAAAGCATAGTTATTTCTCCTCTCCATTGTGAATCCATCTATAACTATTGCAGAGTAGAGATGATAGAATTTAAATCTGACTCTATTTACTTTTTTTTGGAGTTCATTACAATTATGTCTATCAAACAAGCTGTGATATTATTTCCATGTTTCATTATTTTAGTTATGTTAAAAAAAATTTCTAGTTTGTATCAGCTGAGGTTAAAATAGTATTTCCAATTTATATGATCTCTGGAATAATGTGAAATTTCACTATCCACAAAATTGACTTTGATGCTACTCTGTTGAAAGAGGGTGGAATGGAAGTGGAGGAAATCAAAAGACCTTGTAAATATATTCTTAATGTTTTCAAAATCTATGGATAATGCAGGAATAATATGTATTCAATAAGTGATCCTTTTTTCAGCATTCATTGCTGCCCCTCCCATTGTGCTAGACATTTTACAAGGTCATAAAGATGGTCACCATCCATGAGCAAGGCTGCAGCTATAAGAACTTGTTAGGAGACAAATTGAATAACAATCTGAGGCATTTATTTCCATTACTTAGAATCTTGTCTTAAAGAGTACTGTTTCCTTCAATGCCAAATTACCAACATTTTTTCAAATATTTGAAATATGAAGCTCCCTCAACAGTATTGAATAAAGCTTCTTTTATTCAGGCAAAAGACTGTATGTCTTTAGAGATGGTAGCTTGTCTGATATCTGATGATTAATTTGATGAACAAATGGGTTTGCTGGCAGTTTTGAGAACATAGTGATAAATTAGTATTTGCAAAGTACTTTCATCCACATTAAAAGTAATGTAAAACTTGGTCTGCAAAGCAATAAAATTTGAAATGCCTGTGATTATCTTCAAAAATACACTGGAAGTACGCGTGAATTTAAAAAAAGCAAAGTTGGAAAGGGAAGAGAAGAAAGAATCTATTTAAGGTTACTAAATTGCTATCTGTTTTGATAAGGCAATTGGCCAGAAAATTAAATGCACCGTGGAGAACAAAGCTGTTTCCTATAATCTAGTACAGCCAAATGTCATTGTTATTCAGTATGCACAGAAATATAAGGAACAAATAATCAGGCCAAAAACCAAAACAAAACAAACAAAGAAACAAAAAACAACTATGGGAAGAATAAACCCAACAAAAAGAAATAAAGCAATTTAAAGCACATATTGAGCCAGGCTTGGTGGCTCAGGCCTGTGATCTTAGCACTGGGGGAAGCTGAGATGGGTGGATTGCTTAGGAGTTCAAAACCAGCCTGAGCATGCATGGGATCCCCATCTCTACTAAAAATAGAAAAAATAGCTCGGCATTGTGGTAGGCACCTGTAGTTCCAGCCACTTGGGAGACTGACACAAGAGAATTGCTTGAATCCAGGAGTTTGTTTGTTGCTGTGAGCTATGATGAGGCCCTGGCACACTAACCTGGGCAATAAATAGAGTTAGACTCTGTCTCAAAAACAAACAAATAAACAAAACCACAGATTGATATTTGCATTTGAATCTTTGTTATTAAATATGAGATATAAAAAAAATGACTTTTCCCTGGGTACTCCCGAATACACTCCATTCTCTGGCATCCTTTCCTGAGAAAGATTTTAATAAAGCCAGGAGAGTATTAAATTATGATGTAAGGGGTGGTGCTTGTGGCTCATTGAGTAGGGCGCTGGCCCTGTATACCAAAGGCAGCAGGTTCAAACCCAGCCTCGGTCAAACTGCAAAACAGAAAAATAGCCGGACATTGTGGCGGCGCCTGTAGTCCCAGCTACTTGGGAGGCTGAGGCAAGAGAATCGCCTAAGCCCAGGAGTTGGAGGTTGCTGTGAGCTGTGTGATGCCACAGCACTTTACTGAGGGTGATAGAGTGAGACTCTGTCTCTACAAAAAAAAAAAAAGAAAAAAGAAAAAAAAATTATGATGTAAGTAAGAAGATCTGGGTTTAATTCTGACTCTGCAACATAAACAACTAATCAGCTAACCAGCTCTTCAAATTTCCTCATCTGTAAAATTAGAGGTTGCGTTAGATCATTCTCTAAATACATTTTAGCTGTAAAATCATGATCTTAAGTCTAACATTTTCTCAATATGTCTAAAATAAAGGTAGAGGGTTCAATTTGATAAGATTCTTAAATATTAGTGGATGTTAACATGGATAATTCAAGTTTAAAATCCTAGCCTTTGAAATCTGAGCTGACTTCCTGGCCTTTTTGTGAGATAATTAGTTTACATATCATTGACATATATACCATGTTAAAATTCTCTTTACTGCTTAGAAATTGCAGCTGCACAAAGCTGGGGTGGGGAGAAACTTAGAACACTGTTGGCCCCAGGGTGGCCCTAACACTACTGCCACCAGCCCTGTGAAACCTATAATAACTCAGCTATGTTAACTTTTTCTTTAATGATAGCTACCATGGGCTCGGCGCCTGTGGCTCAACGGGCTAAGGCGCCAGCCATGTACACCTGAGCTGGCGGGTTTGAATCCAGCCCGGGCCCGTCAAACAACAATGACGGCTGCAACCAAAAAATGGCCAGGCGTTGTGGTGGGCGCCTGTGGTCCCAGCTACTTGGGAGGCAGAGGCAGGAGACTCGCTTGTGCCCAGGTATTAGAGGTTGCTGTGAGCTGTGATGCCACGGCACTCTATCCAGGGTGATAGCTTGAGGCTCTGTCTCAACAACAACAAAAAAATGATAGCTACCATATGTGAAATGAGCCTGGGTCTGAGCTCACAGTGAAGAAACCCAAAGAAATAGTTTGTGCTCTGTCTCCTGACATAGGATTCTCCCTTTTTTGAGAAGTTATAAACAAGAGTAAGTTTTTTTCCTTATTCTCCCCATGTGATTTGTTTGCTGTTGAAGAATGATAAAGATGAAGGGTAGCAAAAAGAAAATGATAAAATGAGCTCCTAAAATTAAGGTAATTTTGGTAAAACACATATGAAAAAGTCGGATTGGAATCCCATCCACTCTAACCAAAATCTATGTGGCCTGAGAAATCACTTGATTTTTTTTTTTTAGTCTTAATTTCCTTATCTGAAAAAGGGGGATAATATTATAGCACCTAGTAGAGTTTTATAAGTATAAAAATTTAAAAAGTAAAATTCCTAGCATATATGTACATAAAACAAAGGCATAATAAATGGTAGCCATTGTTATTAGCACTATCTTTCTGCCAACTAATCACCTATCTATGAGTTGTCTCCTTTATGAAAGAGAATTTGGGGCAGCTTTCAAAAATAATAAACACAAGTGACAATAAGCAAGGAAATCTGGTGGAGGGAGTATCAGGATAGAAAACATGGTATGAAGCATGGACGTAGCTAATTTTGAGAATTATCACTTCAGAGGGTAACAAGTTTCATTTTTCTTTCCAGCAGATAAGACATCAAGGCTCTTATTGGGACAGGCAGTTTTAGCTGGGTTGTTAGGGTAGAACAGAAGACCACCAAGAAGCCTTTTGCAATAAAAGTGATGATAACCAGCATGAGAGAAGGTAGAGAAGTGTGTGACTCTGAACTCAGCATCCTGAGGTGAGTTTGCCATTTGTTACATCGTCCATCTCATAGAAATCTTTGAGGCCCAAGATGGAGTTGACATGGTGATGGAGCTGGCTACAGGAGGGGAGCTCTTTGACTGACTCATTGCTCAGGGATCCTTACGGAGCAGGACACCATCAGAATCTTCTGGATGGTTGCTGATGGGATTAGGTATTTGCATGCTTTGCAAATATCTCATAGGGACCTAAAGCCCCAAAATATCTTATACTATTATCCAGGTGCAGAGTCAAAAGTTTTAGTCACCGATTTTGGTTTGGCACATTTTGGGAACAAAAGTGGTGACTGGATGGTGAGGACACTCTGTGGGAACCCAGAGTACATAGCCTCTGAGATTTTGCTAAGGGAACTTTATGCCAGTGCAGTGGATGTGTGGGCTCTTGGGGTAATCACGTATGTTTTACTGAGTAGATTCCTGCCCTTTGATGATGAAAGCCATATAAGACTTTACAGGAAGATTCTGAAAGGCAAATATAATTACACAGAAGAAGTAAGAGATCATTATGTTATTCCTACTGTGTTTTCCTGGAGTAGGGTTTCTCACCTTGACACTGTTGACATTTAGGGCTGGATGGTTCTTTACTGGGGAGGGGAGGGTGTCCTCGGCATTGTAGGATGTTTACCAGCATCCTTAGCCTCTATCCACTAGATACCAGCAACACACAACCCCCAGTTGTGACACCCAAAAACATCTCCAGACATTGCTAAATGTCCCCTGTAGGGCAAAGAACCATTGGTTTCAAGGTAGCAAAGGCCTTGGTTACTGAGCTACCTGTAGTTAGCACAAGACATGAATGATCAGGTGGTTATGTGAGCTTGTCTGAAGTGTTTTCTTTAATCAGTGTGCAGAGCCTGAGCTGGCTGCCTAAGCTCCTGTGTATTCAGAAGCTCAGCACGATGCTTGGGTGTTTGGTGAGAGATTTTTCTGCCTTAAATCTAGATGAGCCAAGCCCTTTTTGTGGTGTAGTTTTCTCAGTGGAATGGTTAGCCTCACAGCTTGTGTAAAATATTTACCCATTGTTTAAACTTGAAATTCCCAGTGTTCATGAATGTGTTAATTTTTATTGTTTTGGGTAGGGAAGGAAAGTTGCCAATGTTTGTGTGGGAAGCCTGACAAAGTAGGAAAATTTGTTCTTTGTAGAGCAAATGAGCACTTTTTTTTTACTTTTAATTTCTCATAAAGACAAATATTGATAGTTTGATTATAGCTACTTAAAATGTAACATCTGTGGATATAGCAGCAATATAAGCAAAATTAAAGTTAAATAACAAATTTAAATACAATATTTTCTATATCTGACAGAACTTTAGTACTTTATTGTACATGTGTTTATTTTGAAAAACTCATACAAATTGATAAATGAGAACTAAAACATAGGGAAGTAGGAAAGGATGGGAAGAAGTCACAGACAATGGAAGACCTGTAAGTCTGAAAAATGTACTGGCTAGATTCGGTTAACAGCTGTGCCATTTGCTAAATAACTTTGGGCAGGTTTTTAATTTCTATGTGTCTCAGTTTCTGCATTTGTAAAATGGTAATCATGATGGCATATACCTAAAAGGGTTGCTGCAAAGATCAAATGAGCTAATAATAGATGTAAGTGCCGAGAAAAGTTCCATATGTTAATATGTAGAGAATCAGTTTTATTTATATAAAACTGCTGTTGTCACTATTAGCATGGGAGACTGGGATTGCAAGTTTGAATTTTGCTTACATAAGTTTTATGGGTTTCTTTTTGCAGTATAAACTTCACAGTAGTCTTTTTTTGGTATGAAATAAACTGATAATAAAATGACTTTTTCATCTCTTAAATGGAATAGTGAGAAAAGCTTGGTGCTAGAATTTTAATGCTAATGACAAATTATAAGAATTTTTGCCAATAAGTTGGGAATCATGGATTCTTGTCTAATTATATTCTACTGTTTCACAGTAGTCTTTTTTTGGTATGAAATAAACTGAAAATAAAATGACTCTTATAACCGTTTTAGCCAGCTGCTTAATTTTGGTCAGCCTAGTAGTGCATTGCCTGGGAGTCTAACCCAATTCCTTAAACCAGTTACTTAGTCAGTTCTTGTATAATTATCAATATTTTGCATAAACTATTACAATAGCCCCATGAATTAGTGTTCATGAAAAGAAGAGAATGAAAATGTTAATGTTTTGTCTCCTGGAGGGAGTGCCTTGGACCTCCATGGAGACCCCAGAAATTCATAGTGAGGAGTGCAGGGAAAGAGCCTCTAGTGTCCAAAGCAAGTGGGTGATCCCTGGATAAAGAAAACCCTGAACAGAGAAGTTAATGTGTGAGCTGGTACAGAATACTGGAGAGGGAAGTGAGGTCTGTTTGTCAGACAGAGGAGGAAAGAAAGGAGGGAGAGGGAAGAGAGGATGAGCTGGAGTGGAGCCTGTGAATGAAGAGCGAGGGGGATGGGTCAGTGAGGAGGTGGGAGGACAGTACTGGAGAACAATCCAGCAAGGTCCTCACCAGCGGGGCTCAAGGCTGCGCAGTGCTAAGAGAACCAGGCTTTTTTAAAGGGCTAGGACTCAGTCAGCCATTAGAAGATTGTTCATCAGAAAAGTAGAAAGCAATAAAGTCCAACCATTGCTTACTCTTCTCTCTGAAAGCGGGAGTTAAGACATTCATAACATATTAGATACCATCCCTCTAAATTCCTTTTATTCCTCCAAAGTCAATAAGTAATGCAATCACTAGTACTAAATTTCAGTTTTGTACTTCTTTTTTGGTTATTGTTGTTTTATCCAGTTAAGCTTGTCTCATGGGAAAAGACAGAAAAATAGGCAAAAGACCCAAAGAGGAAAAGAACAAGGGAAAAGGAAGCAAAAATGCAATGTTTAAATTTAGTGTTCTGCTTATGGGCAAAGAGGTAGGAACATCCCTTTCCTCGTGGTCAAACCTCCTTTCACAAATACTGCAATTTACTTGCAACTAAATTAATTGAATGATCTTGGGATAAAAAAAAAAGTGCTACCTTTCTTTTTACATGGTTCGCTTCCTTGTAACACATTTCTTCTTTTTTTTTGGAAAGCACACCTTTATCATGCCTTAGTAAGTGGAACTGGTCTGAAAATTATTGGATAATTTTCATATCACCTTTCTCTTGAGTACAGTCAACGAATGTGTCCACAAAAGGGCTGAGGAGGGAGTTCAGTTGTGAGGATTGAATAGTAACAAGAATACCAACAAAATCTACACAGCATTTATATTTTGGAAACCATCTTTCACATCCTTTATCTAATTTCATCCTACTAAGACTCTTGTGAAAGAGATATGATGATCCCCACTTTTCTGGCAAGATATGGATGCCCAGGAGATGGTGTGTGAACAGATAGTCTGTTCAGTACAGATCCACTGACCTCACACTTTTCCACATGAAGATGGGTTACGGTCTGGCCTGGGGACATGTCTATGAGATGCTGAGAAAAGCCAAACCAAGGGGAATATTTAGGCAGAGTGAGGTTGACCAAACCCGGGAGAGAAATTATAGGGAGAGCTTCATTGGACATAAAGTGGATGTGAAAGCTAGTAAAGGGATTGAACAGTGTCAATTGGTGCAGAGTGGGGATTTGATACAACCTATAGTTTCCTATTTGTTTGTGATTACATTAACACTATTAGTTTAAAACTTTGGGGCAAGCACTATTGGTTTTTATTCATTTACAGAACACACATGTGTATGTATATTGATCTATTTTATACTTCCTTAAACTTAGACGAAAATCAACTTTAGATTAAGAAGACAAAAATAAAACACAAGTTCATTTTCCTCCTAATGTGTAATGTGAAACTGATTCCTAGATATTCTTCATTTGTTCTTTATGGCTCGCGAATTCTGCAACTTATATCTTGTGTTTGAATAAGACTGTTTAAATAAAGCTCTTGGCTGAAGAGCTTTTTTTCCAGCACACCAGTTATTTTATTTTCTACAACCGCCTTTTAAACATATATTCTTTTGAGGTCATCTTAATGAGCTCTTCATATACCTTACTGTACATATTTCATATTCTTTTTAGAAAGATTCAGTTGCTTGTCTTAAAAGGTTCCAGGGAGCCTTCTCATTTAACCTTCATTTAAATAGTCTTGAGCTCAGATAAATGTGTCTGGATCTAGGGCGAAGCAGATGTCTAGCCAGAACCAGAGGGCATACATTGTGAATGTCAGCCACTGATGTACTTTGTCTAGACTTGAAGTGTTTACATTTTAGCTTTCTCATGTATGAATATTCAGCAAGTATGCTCATTTATTTTATGACTTCATTTCTGGGATAAAAATTTCTTATATATCTTTTACCTAAGTAAACTGAAAGGAAAAAAGAAGAGTAATTCTTTCACTGTTTTCTTTTTATTCAAATTCTGGGTTAAGTTGAGTGTGGTGGTATGTAGCTGTGGGCCCTGCTACTAGGGAAGCTGAGGCAGGAGGGTCTCTTGAGCCCAGGAGTCCAAATCCAGCCTGGGCAGCATTGCTACCAAGACCTCATGTCAGAATAAAAAAATTGTGGGTTGAGATTGAGGAATGTGATGTCTATGTATGAAGTCTGATTTTTCCTTACACAAGGGCAAAGATAGTAGGTGATAAGGATTCCCTTATCTTTCTTGAGAGATAACATATTTTGAATACCCTCATTAGTAGTTCCATCTCATCTATGTCTCTATTACTGCGGAGACGTTACATCTTTTGTATTAACCTGGATGGAGTTGAAGCACATTCTTCTTAGTAAAGTATCACAAGACTGGAAAAGCAAATATCCAGTGTACTCGATACTAACATAAAGCCAGTGGATGATCTAACACACACACCCACACAAGAGTAAAACTCAATTCAATTCAATTTAGGGGGAGGAGGAATGAAGAAGGGGAAGAAGGGAATCAGTGTCCTCCCATTTAATGGGCACAATGTAGGGGTGCATGGCACACCTTTTGGGTTTGGAACACAACTAAAAGATGGAATCTACCTAAAAAATTCGGATATTTGACCTGATTGTTTGTACCCTCATATTAACCTGAAATTTTAAAAAAAGAGAAGCTTTTCGTTTGTTAGGAGGTTGGGCTTTGGGGGGGCAGAGTTAATACTTTGCATAAAATATCTTATAACAGTGAAATTGCTTTCTCTTTTGTTTTGTGATTTTTTTTTTGAGATGAAATTTAAGGTTTTGTGTGAGTAGTACTATTATACCTATCTTGAGTGTCTTGCTTGTACTGTATCACATCATACCTTTGTTTAATTCTTAATAAACTGTTCACTTGCTTAAAAAAAAAAAAAAGAGAAAGAAAAAACCTAATTAACCAGAAATTGTGTGTAAGATACAGCAACTATGTGAGTATATGGGCAATTTTTTCAATGTTTCTCCTTTGTAGAGGACAAAGGTTGCAAAATTAAGTATATGCTTTGTTAGTCGTATCAACTTGAAGGTAGAAACTGAGGCACAAACTATAATTTTAAAGAGTTTACACGAGCCAAAGTGAGGACAGCTGCCAGGGAGATGCTTCCAAGTTGCCTTGGGAAGTGCTCCAGTTGGCCTTTGTTATAGGCAGGTTTTTAAAGGCAAAGGAGAGCAAGCATTGGGCTGATACAGAGCTGTTTGACAGGAATTCTCATTGGTATACAGAAATAACGTGGATTAGTGATTGGCTATATCCTGTTGAAGTATAGGGTAGGAGTTATGGTGTCAAATGTATGGCACTTTATGACTATTTGGTGTTAATCTAGAGCCCACATAGTAAGGGACTTTAAGAGGTAATTAACTCAAGAAGTGAGATGTGACTGCTGTTGCATTTCTATGTGGCTCCGCCTGATCATTGAAAGAGGCTGGAATTCCTCAAGTAAGAAGTTTTTATTTTTTTCTCAGTAGGTGGTGTAGACGATACCTTTGGGTACAAAGCTACAGCTCCCATGAGCTCACAAATGCCACTACAAATTGTGGCTGTTGTACTTAAAGTATGCACAGTTGCTGTAAATATTGCCAGAATAAGTCCCTGAAACACCAAATACTTAGCTGTGCATACTGGGCTGTGACTCAGCTCTGTAAATGCTGAACCTTCACCTTAGTCAACTGGTTGGGAACAGTTGGGCCCTGTGTGTTTGAGGAGGTGCACTGTGGGACATCCTTCTCTGAAATGCCCTCTTTCCTTCTCTTCTCTCTCCAGGCTGTGGAGATGGAGGGGTCCTAAATTTAGAGTAAGCCTTCAAAGGGAGAACAGAGGTAATTTCTGAATCCATCCGCTTTTCACTTCCACTCCATCTCATTCTCAAAGGTACAGGGACGCTGTAAGATGTTCGCACTGTGTGGTGAGCACTAACCTGATGATTTCGTTTATCAAAAACAGCTGCTTTGCCTGGTCCAGATCCTGTAACTGTGACGTGGGAATTCGAGTTACTAACGACAGCACACTGAGCAGACTCTGGAAAGAAACTCTCATTCATTGCACATAGAGTTTAGAAGAGAACTTTTTTTTTTTTTTGCTAAAGAGTTTTTTTTTTTTTTTTTTTTTGCCTCTCTCAAAAGTGGATTTTTAGGTTTTCTACATATTTAATGACACGACTTTAAAATTGCCTACTTGAAAACACTTTTTTGGATTTGCTGGTCATTATTAATCTATGTAATGAAGAATATGATTCTTTGTGTCTTTTTATTTTATTTATTTTATTTTATTGTATTTATTTGCTTTTCTTCTCAGCCTTGGCCAAGTATTTCCCACTTGGCGAAAGACTTTATAGACAAACAACTGATTCTGGAGGCCAGTCATTGCATGTCAGCTGGCCAGGCCCTGGATCACCCCTGGGTAGTCAGCATGGCTGCAGGGTCTTCCAGGAAGAATCTTCAGAGGGCCATTTCCCGGAACCTCCTGCGGAGGGCAGCTTCCCACTCTCAAAGTCCCGAATCTGCACAGTCTTCTAAATCATGTTATTCTCACAACTCAAGGCATATATGGAGCAAGAGAAACTTAAGGATAGCAGAATCACCACTCTGTACCTTTTGTAAGCAGATGACCTCTAAAACATTTTTATCCAGATAAATACATTAATCTCATTGGTAGCATTGGATCTGAAGGGACCATTTCGTCAAAATTAGGCCCTAATTCTCCCAGGGCATATAGTATTGTTGGTGATGTTCACTTTCACTTTTAACAGTTTTGGTTTTTTTTTTTTGAGACAGAGCCTCAAGCTGTCACCCTGGATAGAGTGCTGTGGCATCACAGCTCACAGCAACCTCCAATTCCTGGGCTCAAGCGAGTCTCCTGCCTCTGCCTCCCAAGTAGCTGGGACTACAGGCACCAGCCACAACGCCCAGCCATTTTTTTGGTTGCAGCTGTCATTGTTGATTGGCAGCCCGGGCTGGATTTGAACCGGCCAGCTCAGGTGTATGTGGCTGGCGCCTTAGCCCATTGAGCCACAGGCGCCAAGCCAACAGTTTTTGATATATAAGTTTTCCTATACTTATATTCATTTCCCCAAAATATATTGCTACAAAAGATTACCAGTATAATAAATATTGATTACATTTAGATAACGTGAAATGGTAGAAAGAAAATCTCTTAAGTATTGAATAAATTAAATAAAATGTGATACTATAGGAATAAAGGATGTGCATATGAAGGAATGATGAATCAGAGGCATGGAGGCATAGTCAATATGGGGAATAAATGTATTTATCTTGAAATTACTGATTTATGTTTAAGGTGTAGTACACAGTGTTAACTAGGCAATACCCAACATGGTTAAAAATGTCTGTTAATTTTATATTTAGTTTGGAAATATTTATGAAAATTTGTTACTATAAGGCACATGAAGAACCTTAAGATACAGTTGCTGTCCATCAGAAACTTAAAGTCAGGGCAGCACCTGTGGCTCAAAGGAGTAGGGCACTGGCCCCATATGCCAGAAGTGGGCGAGTTAAATCCAGCCCCGGCCAAAAACTGCAAAAAACCCCCACAAAAACTTAAAGTCTAACTGGGGCATTAGTCACTGGAAAATGGGGGGGGGGTTGCAGAATCGGTAATTTTTTTTCTGGTGTTAGCATTTATCACCTACCACCATTTACAAAAGAGTGTGATCATCTTGCTTCTTTTTGCTGCTATCAGCTTTTTTTGGTCATCATTGGTTTCTTCTAGAATTATTTAATATCTTGATGAGGGCTGGGCACAGTGGTTCAAGCCTGTAGTCCTAGCACTCTGGTATGGCGAGACTGGCAGATTGCTTGAGTTCAAGAGTTCGAGACCAGCCTGAGCAAGAGCAAGACCCCACCTCTAAAAATAGCTGGGCGTTGTGGCAGGTGCCTATAGACTCAGTCACTTGGGAGGCTGAGACAAGAGGACTCTTGAGCCCAAGAGTTTGAAGTTGCTGTGAGCTGTGACGCCATGACACTCTACCAAGTGGGACAAAGCAAAACTCTGTCTCAAGATAAATAAATAAGTAAATAAATACATAAATAAATAAATAACTTGATGACTCTAAATACCAACCATGAAATAATTATACATAGTGCATTAAAAGAGTTATCTTTCAAAACTCATGTCTCCAGGCAAACACATATAGCCTAATCTCTATTGCAGTAAATTTTTGTAGAATGATATAAAGGTGGAAATATTATTAATTATATCTGTGGTTCACTCATATGAATGGATAAATATAGTAAGTAAATGATTCATTAGTTGATAACACTTATGTTATTAAGTACAATAATAAAATTCTAGAGTGACATTAACTATAAAATCAGTTGTAATTTTTTTCATTTTATTTTTCTCTTTTAGGCTCCCTTTATGGAACAGCAATATATGTGATGCGTGGATGTGAAGGTATAATTAGTGACACAACTTTTTTTGTCTCTTGAGATGGAGTCTCTTTCTGTCTCCTAGGCTAGGAATCATAGTTCACTGTGGTCTCAAACTCCTGGGCTGAAGCAATTCTTCCACTTTATCTTCTTGAGTAGTTCAGATTACAGACGCATGCCACCATACCTGGCTGATTTGTTTTTTTGTTCATTTTTGGTAGAGACGGGGTCACACTATGTTGTCTAGGATGATCTTAAACTCTTGGCCTAAAGTGATCCTCCTCACCAGAGTGCTAGGATTATGATGTAAACCAGTATATCTGGTCTACTTTCATTTTAAATTGTAATGCTACATCATGTGACACGTGGCAGACCATGGGCGAGGCTGATTCCTTTACTGTAGAAAGAACACTTACGAAACAAAGAAAAAGAACACTTATAATTCTTAAGAAACATAATAAAAAATGGACAAAAAATTGGCAGGTGGTTCATAAAAATACAGATGGCTAGTAAACTGAATAAATGTTTAGTTTCATTCATAATTTACAAAATAAAAATTAAAATAACAAAGAATGAAAATTAAAACATCGAAGAGTATTTTTTTTCACCCATCAGGTAGAAACAATTTAAAATTTGGATAATGCACGTCATGGAAGTTTGCCAACAAGCAGATATTCTCAGCTAAGAGAGAGGAGTGCAATCTGGTGCCATGTCTTGGAGGGGGGACAGTTTAATACAATATCTACTCAAATTAAAAATGCACTGGGTTTTGACAAGATGATGCTTAAATTTTTTTGCTGGGTCCTTGGTCTCAGAAATCAAAGAATTAATTCATAGACCATGAATAAGCAAAAGTAAAAGATTTTATTATCAATAAATGGAAAGCAGACAGGAAAGTTTCCAATACAGTTTCCTGCACTGGTGCTGCTGAAACTCCTCTGTCAAAGGGCTTATGTATTTTGCCATATGTTCTCTTTTCCTGATTGTCTCTTTCTATATGCAAAGTAAGGATTCCATATTGTACCAATCCCCGCTGGGTGTTGTGGTGGGCATCTGTAGTCCTAGCTTCTTGGGTGGCTGAGCAAGAGGATGGCTTGAGCAGAGAGTTTGAGGTTGCTGTGAGCTGTGATGCCATGGCATTCTACTGAGGGAGAAACAATGAGACTTTATCTAAAAAAAAATTGAAATTGATGTATCTACTTCAAGTCTATAGTAAAATTAAAATCCTGTTAAAAATGCAGGTAGGCCAATTGCTTCTCGGCCTTTTGGCTAAGATCAAGTGTAAAAATGCAGGTGGGCCAGGTGTTGTGGCACATGCCTGTAATTCTAGCACTTTGGGAGGCAAAGGGGGGAGAATCCCTTGAACCCAGGAGTTTGAGGTTGCAGGAAGCTCTGAAGAAGCCCCTAAATTACAGCCTGGATGACAGAGTAAGACTCTGTGTCAAAAACAAAACAAAAACAAATCAAACAAATAAACAGATGAGAAACAATCAAAAAGAGAGAAAGGGGGAAACTTGAATAAACAGTCCTAGAGGAAATGGGGACTGACTAATCAGATGGAAAAACTTGTTCTTTTTGATTGGATATATATATTTTTTTTTGTAGAGACAGAGTCTCACTCTATCGCCCTCGGTAGAGTGCTGTGGAGTCACAGCTCACAGCAACCTCCAACTCCTGGGCTTAGGTGATTCTCTTGCCTCAGCCTCCCAAGTAGCTGGGACCACAGGTGCCTGCCACAAAGCCTGGCTAATTTTTGATGCAGTTTGGTCAGGTTTGAACCCACAGCCCTCGGTTATATTTGCCACTTGACATCTTCAGAATAAAAAAAAAAAAAAAAGATTTGTAATGCTAATACTTGTATTTCTTAAATGATTAGAACATAGCTTTAAGATGTGGCCATATAATTTCATCCTGACATTTTTTGAGCACTTCCTCTGTGCCAAGTTCCATGCTCAGACTTTAACATATGTTATCATTTCATTTGCTCCTCAGAACAAACCTATGAGGTGATACTGTTTTCAGTCTTACCAGATGAGGAGGGTCCGGCTGCCTGTTACTGTCAGCTAACGTGTAGAGACTTGGATAGGTCCACCAGACTTTGTCAGGAGACCAGCGGTTCTGGAGAACAGGACCTCTCCAAGACTGTTCTGTTCTTCAATTTCGATTTTATACATAAAGGTTCAAAGCAAACATCACATTCACTCTTATTTTAAATAATAATTAACATAACTCAGTGACTTATTGCAACATTTCCAATTCAAAAGTTAATTTCTTAATTCAATTCTTCTAAAGTAGTCAAGATAAACATCTTTGAGGTGGGAGTTAAATTTACAAAACAATAAGAATGGGAAACATGAGGTATATGGGTCAAAACCCGTTGTGTCATGTTCTCACTACCTGAGCTCAGTGTGGACTTGTATATGAGGCAACTGAGACTCAGGGATGTGAACTGATGTCTATTATCATCTGCAAGTGAATAGGAGATCTGGAATCAAAAATTCGGAACTCATCCCTTAATCTCAGTGTTGCATCATTTCTAAGAAATAAGAATGCAAAAGGCAGATACTGATGTCTTAGATTTTGTCTATTTTGCCACAAAGAAACAAAGGAACACAATATTACATAATGTTATGATATAGATATTTATGATTCCCATGGATAATTAACTTTCACCTTTGCCTTTGTTGTGAGGCCAGCCTTAAGGAGCCCGCCGAGCAGGCATCCTCAAAACCAAAGACAGGACTAGGTCATTGCTGGGGTGACAAAGGGTAGCAAATTCAGGGCAAGGAGGGAGTCTGGGAGAAGTGGGGCTGGGCTGGGTGATGGTGAAGTCTCAGAGACAAGCAAAGTCAGGGGGCTTGGGATTTGGAGAGGCTGTGTGGAGCAGAAGGGATCAGGAGAAACTCAGATGAATGATGCAGAAAACTCAGGCTCAGGAATCCAGGAAGAGGGAGACAAAAAAGTGTGAGGGCTTCTGGAGAGGGTTTGGCAGCCCACCAAAGCTTCAGCAAGGTCAGAGTGCTTGTTTACAGGGTGGGGGTGAGGGGCGTTAGTGAGACAGCCTGCAGGATGGAAGGACAGAGAGATAGACAGTGGCTCTTAACGCCTACATTTTTTTTGTTGTTGTTGCAGGTTTTGGCCAGGGCCAGGTTTGAACCCACCACCTCCTGTATATGGGGCCGGCGCCCTACTCCTTGAGCCACAGGCATCGCCCATTCCTATATTTTTAAGTTTTCAAGGGAGAGACCAGGTCTTGTCTTTGGAACCCCATATCCCAGTATCCTGCATCTAGCAGACGCTCAATGTTTGAAAGTCTTTTTCTCCTCTCTGTCTTTGCTCTGTCTTTTTCTTCTGCTCAGCAGCTTAAGTCCCCTTAGAAGATCTTCTAAGTCGTTCGCCTATTGGTAGAAGCTGGGAGAATGAGATGGGAAAGGGAAAGTGATAACCAGGGAAGGGCACAAGATATCTAGCAGGATGTAACTCACAATTTTTATTAGCACACAACAAATCTTTCACTTTCCTGCTGAATATTCCCTGGACCTTCTCTAAGTGTTCCCCTCAACCTTAAGTTTTGAATGGTGGAAGGTTGTGGTTAGATAATTGGTTCTTTTTCTCTCCAACATTTGTAAAGTTCTTAGAAATCAACTAAAGTTTGTTTTTAAGAGTTTCTCTTATAAATACAGAGTTCTTTAACAGGCTCAATTTCTTGTTATGTTGATTCAATGTGACAAGGAACATCTTTTTTTTATTTTTTATTTTTTATTGTTGGGGACTCATTGAGGGTACAAAAAAACAGGTTACCGTGCTTGGATTTCTTAGGTAAAGTCCCTCTTACACTTCGTCCCATGACAAGGAACTTCTTTGTCATAGCTGTAATTTATGACAAGGACTCTCCCTTGAATTCTCCCTACTCTTCTCTTCCTACCTCAAGCCAAACAAAGGAACAATTTAATCAACCAACTCACCAATTGTATTATCTTTCTAAATTTTACTTGTGAATAAAACGATTTTGATCATTTTACAAATCACATCTACAAATTTGACATGTCATTTAGCATGTTGGGAACTCCTGAGAGAAAAATATAAACTAGCATTTTTTCTTGTATTCCGACCCTTTTCTACCATCCTCTGGTGAAATTAGGTATTGCAAACCAATTTCTAAATACTTGGATATGAAAAGAACACCCAGATTATCTTGTCCTCACATTTTAAATTAAATCTAACATTTTATTTCAATTTTTTTCACTTATTACTTTTATGAAATCACTTCTATTTTTCCCTGGTTTATTCTTTTTATTCATTACCGTCTGATTCTCAGGTTTTTGTCTTGTATTATTTATTATTTGTCCTGAGTTCTTTTATTTTAGTATTTTCTGTCTCACTTTTACTCCCCCTTTCCTAGCTCATTATCATCTTTGCTTGCCATATTTTATTTTTCAAAATTTTTAAGCTTTGCTTGGCATCTTTTAAAAATGTTTATCTAAAAAAAAGAAAAATGTTTATCTAGGCTGGGTGTGGTGGCTCATGGCTGTAATCCTAGCACTCTGGGAGGCCCATGCGGGTGGATTGCTTGAGCTTAGGATTTCTGGACCAGCCTGAGCTAATTGAGACCTCATCTCTACTAAAAACATAAATAACTAGCCAGGCATTGTGAAGGGCACCCGCAGTCTCAGTTACTGAGGAAGCAAAAGGGTTACTTGAGCCCGGGAGTTTGAGGTTGCTGTGAGCTATAATGCCATAGCATTCTACCCAGGGCGACAGAATGAGACTCTGTCTCAAACAAACAAACAAAAAAATGTTTATCCAAAAGATCTACCTTCAATGATATATGTAGATGTTGGTGACTATACTTGGAGGAGTTCCATAATGTTCGACTTACACAACCTGATAATAGAAATGATGCTCATGGGTGTCGTCTTCGTACTATTATTATTTATTTATTTTTTTCAGTTTCTGTCTGGGGCTGGGTTTGAACCCGCCACCTCTGGCATATAGGGCCAGTGCCCTACTCCTTTGAGCCACAGGTGCCGCCCCTTTTGTACTATTAGATATACTATCGTCTGTTAACCACATAGACATGGCTAATGGTTAAAATATGTGATAGTGAATAGTCTTTTATGTGTGTAAGTAACATTCTGGAAGAATACTTTAAACTAATATACAAGCACCTTCAATTTAATATGGCAAATCAGTTACTGATTTGTGCTTGAGATAATTTTTAAAATTTGGTTGCAGAAGCTTTACTTTTAAAAAGCCATTTTGATCAAGAGCTAAACTCATAGAAAAAGATTCTAAAATCTAAAACATCAGTTCCTGTGAATTTGAATTTTGACCTAACATAGTACATTAGCTTCCCTGGGCTGCTGTAACAAATTACCACAAACCAGGTAGTTTAAAACAACAAAAATTAATTCTCTCACAGTTTTGGAGGCCAGAGGCCCCAAATCGTGGTATTGCCAGGTTTGGTTCCTTCCTGAGGCTCAGAGAGCCTCCTTGCTAGTTTCCACTGGTTGCCGGCAGTCTTTGGCACCTCTAGCTATGGCTGCCCTCCAGTTTCTGCCTTTGTTCTGGCTTCTTTTTCCCTTCACTGACTCTTATTCCTTTCTCCTCTGTGTGTCTCTGTATCTCTTTTCCTTCTCTGTCTTTTACAAAGATAATCATCGTTGGATTTAGGGCCCCATCCTAATTCAAGATGATCTCATCTCTAGATTTGTACCTTAACTGCATTTGAAATGATCCTAATTCCAAATAGAGTCACAGTCTGAGATTCTACCTTGATGTAACTTCCAGGAGTCACTATGTACCCACTAGATGGGAATCATCACCCATTTGCAGCTCTGGAGAAAATACCTAGTGTTTTCACTTATACCTAACTTCCTAAACTGCTTTCCATTGCCTCTGACCTTGGGTACAGGCCTCTGCTTTCAATATTTCATGAAATAGTGCATCATTAAATGGTGTATTTGTTCAGAACAATATTCTATATAATTGTTTCCATTTGATAAAATTATATAATTCATTGGTTGGGAGCAGTGGCTCATGCCTATAATCCTAGCACTCTGAGAGGCCAAGGCAGGTGGATTGCCTGAGCTCAGGAATTGGAGACTAGCCTGAGCAAGAGTGAGACCCTGTCTCTAAAAATAGGCAGGTATTGTGGTGAGTGCCTGTAGTTCAGGCTGAGGCAAGAGGATCACTTGAACCCAAGAGTTTGAGGTTGCTGTGAACTGTAACACATGGCGCTCTATTGAGGGCGACAAAATAAGACTCTGTCTCAAAAAACATAAAAATAAAGAATAAAATAAAACAATATAATTCTATTCTATTTTTTTTTTGCATATCAACTTGGGAAATGGGAGGATTTTAATTACCTCTGAGAAACAATTAATTGAAAGTACCAGGCATTATAGTCTTTGCATCTCTATCCAGAAGTATTTACATACTTCACATAAATTGATAAAAATGAGGCAAAAATTTGTTTAAATTGAGTGGAAAAGGAATGCAGGAAAAGTGAAAATGACAGTAGAAGAGATATGAACCTAGACAATAAGGGTATTGCATAAAAGTTAGAAATAAAAATATTTCAAAATTTAACACCATTAATCGGAGATGGTAACTTCATCACATTGACTCTCAATTTCCCAGCAATCCATACAAAGAAGAAAGCAGGTGCATGCTTTAAAGTGGCCATAAAATTAAAACAAATTAATTTTAATTAGTTGCTTGAGGGGAGCACATTCACTACTGACAGAGATTCAAAAGAAAATTTCTCATGGGATCTCCCAGGAAGGATATACAATGTAATTAACAAATGTAATGTAATTAGCAACATTCTCATAGTAAACACAGTGAGCAGTTTTGACAGGTTCTTGTTCATAACGTCCTTCAATGTAGGCTAATAGTAATTTGATGAAAACAGGTTCAGGGAGCTCAAAACAATATGGTTCAGGTTACAGAGTTCCATGTTGGTCTGGATTGCTGGAGAAAGGGAGTTTTAGAAAACCTAAAGAGGGGATAGCGTCCAAGTCTTTTAAGTAATGTCCCCAAAATATTAATTCACAATGCAATTTTGGTTTGTAGGCACAGTAATACTTCAGGCTGTGCTGGTGATCAGTTCTGGAGGGTGACCACCTTCCAGATGCATACAACCATCTGCTTCAGCTGGCAGGGGTGGGGCAAAGCTGAGGACTTATGCCCCACACATGCTGGGCAGAAGCTGTCTCCCCTTCACATGGAGGTGGGTTGAGGGCACATTTTTGGAAACTGCCAGGATTTTCTTCAGAAATTGGAGCCTGCTGCTGTGTTCCAAGGAAAGGGCTACAAAGGCTACCCACACTCCACAGTAGATGGCATAGATAATTTTATATTTGAAAAATCTTAAAGTGATGATGGAAAAATATTTACTTCTGATTTTTAAAAAGAAAAATCAGTAAAATTTCAAAAAATTTTATTGTTAGTGTCCCTCCTTGGTGTACCTTCTTCTAAAATAAACTGACAAAAGAACTGTATCTAGGGAACATTGAATAATTTTAACAGGTCATATAGAATGAATCTCTTCATGCTGCCTTAAAGTTAGGGATCATTGGACAAAAGTGGCAACTTTGATATTAAAATAGATCCCTAGTTCTGCTTTCCAGCAGATGCCAGATAGATGGGTCATCTGTCTATTTAAAACATACCTATACTGTGACAATAGAACCTCTTATTGTATATTTTGGCTTTCTATGATGTTATTTTTTATGGGATTCTTATCAACTGTGAACACATTTCTTGATAAAATAAGTGATCTAGCTACAGATAAAAGAGACTAACTTCTCATTGGCAAAGAAAATTCGTGTCTCAGCAAAAGAGCAAAAGAACAAGTGCATGAAGTTTTCCTTGGACACTTTATACCACAGCAGGAGCAGAGAAAAGCCAATTTCATTTGCTTCCTGTGAGGCTGCCAGGGTTTGGGATGAGCAGGACTGTGGACTTTCTTTTTTTTTTTTTATTTGAGACAGAGCCTCAAGCTGTCACCCTGGATAGAGTGCTGTGACATCACAGCTCACAGGAACCTCCAATTCCTGGGCTCAAGCGAGTCTCCTGCCTCTGCCTCCCAAGTAGCTGGGACTACAGGCGCCTGCCACAACACCTGGCCATTTTTTGGTTGCAGCCGTCATTATTGTTTGGCGGGCAAAGGCTGGATTCGAACCCACCAGCTCAAGTGTATGTGGCTGGCGCCCTAGCTTGTTGAGCCACAGGCGCCGAGCCGGGACTGTGGACTTTCATGCTAAGTCCTTGACGACAAACACATCTTGCCTCTTTAAACATTAACACCTCTAGCATTTAAAAAATGGGGCACAGAGTCTGTCCCAGGGGTGGAGGGTGGGTGCAGGTGCTGCTCCGTGTTTGTGGAGCTGTCCAGGGGATTAGCCAGCTGGGTTCAGTTGGCTAGTTCTGCCTCAGATCTAGAGGCGGAGCTCTCCTTGTTCTCACAAACCATCTAAAGTTAGATTCGTGCCCCAGGAAGGTCTCCTGGTACCAGCTGGGTGTGGCGGCTCTGGCTGCAGTTTAGAGCAACTTCAGAAGAGCTCTGCTTTTCTCTGTGCCAGAGCTGGCTCCAGCTTTACAGCGCTTAGTAAAGTTCAGTGCGAGAGGCATAGCATCAGCATTGCAGTGCTAAGGAGGTTCTCTGACACGGTCAGTGCCCTCTTCCCATTCCCACCAGTGGAAGATGGGAAGGGGCCCAATAGTGAGCGGGTGAATTGTGTGGGAGAGAGCATTTCATGACCTTTTAGGAGAATGCTGTGCTGGTAAGGGAAAGAGAAAATGAAAGGGAAAGGAGTCAAGGACACAGCCATGTTTTATAGCCAGAGTTAATGTAATACAAAGCTACCCACTAGAGTGGAGAAGCCACCCAGAGTGATCTGTGAAACACAACTTGGGTTTCAGAGTTTCACTCATGTAGGGTCTGGCCAAGCCAGGGGACCCAAGACTGGCAGCTGGCCGAGGGATGGCAGGTCTCCACTGGCACTCTCAGATAGAGTGGGAGACACTAACAGCTGAGGGGACCATGCTTATTGCTTTCTGGCAGCATGGACAGGGAGGGAAGTGGCAGTTTGGAAACACAGCTGTGCACAAGTGCCAACTCCAAAGTGCTCCATGTATAAAAGCCAGTGCAGAAAGCAGTTTTAGTGGAAAGAAGTACATTGCCCTAGTGAAAGCTATTTTCCATGAAAGATCCGGTTTACAGAAGCAATTGTTTTCTATATTCAAGTATAGGTGATTCTGAAAATAGGACCTTCCCCTTTTTTTTTTTTTTTTTGGAGACAGAGTCTCACTTTGTGGCCCTAGGTAGAGTGCTGTGAGATCATACAGCAATCTCAAACTCTTGGGCTCAAGCAATCTTCTTGTCTCAGTTTTTCTATTTTTAGTATAGACAGGATCTCGTTTTCACTCAGGATGGTCTTGGACTCATGAGCTCAAGCAATCCACCCACCTCAGACTCCCAGAGTGCTAGGATTATAGGCGTGAGCCACTGCATCCGGCCCCAAATATTTTATTATTAATAAATAGTAAATAAAATTGAAACTATCTTAAAAGCATTGTCTGTCTTATTTTTAGCTTTCCCCTTTAAAATTTCTGTTTTTTTCATAATTTTCCTAAAGTGCATGTTAAGGGACATGGTAGCTCACACCTGTACTCCCAGCCCTCTGGGAGGCTGAGGCAGGTTGAGGGCTTGAGTTCAAGAGCTCAAGACTAGCCTGAGAAAGAGTGAGACTCTGTCTCTAAAAACAGCCAGGTGTCGTGGTGGGCACCTGTTAGAACCAGCTACTGGGGAGGCTGAAGCAAGGGGATTGCTTGAGCCCAAGAGTTTGAGGTTGCTGTGAGCTATGACACCATAGCACTCTACCCAGGATGACAAAATGAGACTCTGTCTTAAAAAAAAAAAATAAGTAAGTAAAGTAAATGTTAAAATAGTAGCATATGTAGATAATTTAAAAGTAAGTAAAAAACTCACAAACATATTTACTGATAAAGATTAGATAAGAAAGTTTATGGACTATTCATATAAACTATCAAAAGACTATTTCTGTACACTCAGATAAAGTTCAATAGCAATATTATTGAATATCCTGAATTTTACTTTGAACTTGGGAAGGGAGCCTCAGCTGACTTTCTTTTTACAAAGACATAAATGGAAGAAAGGCATATAAAAGCTTGAAAATAACTTTGTTTTACCTAACAGATCTTTCTACGTGACAGTTAAGAGTATAATTGTCTACAGCCCAGCTTATAATTTATCAAGAAGAGAAAATGGGAAGAGGGCATTATTTTCTTTGCAATGTCTGGTAAGCTAATGGTTTATGACTTAGGAAAAGAAAATGATTACCTTTTTAAAATCAGGAGAGGCCACTTCTAGTTGCAGAGAGAAGGGATATAGTTGCAGATTTTGTAAACATAATCAGAGAGGCCAGGGCAGAAGCCCAGAATTCACAGCAATGTTTTGGGGGGCAGAACATGTTGTTAGTCAATGCACATCAAGTTTATTTCACATTTCTCTGTATACAAAAAACTGTTACTTTAACACTTCCTCTAAAAAAGTTTTGTTCTGCTAAAATTAACTAAAATCTTTAAGAATAATGTAGCTATAGGGTGGTCATAAAGTTCGTGTGCAATTTAAAATCGACAACTACTGCACATGAACTTTATGGCCACACAATATTTATCCTGTTCTATTGTAAGATTGTCATAGCATTTCCAAGTAATAGTAAATACTATGCTCTCAGAGATATGACAGATCTGAAACTTATTTCAGGCAATGAACATTACCATCAAGAGGAATATGAGAAGTGAAACGCAGCCTACACAAGTCAATGATCAGGAAATACACAGATAGTTGGCCTGGAGGATTGACTGCCCTTTGAGGGGCTGGTGGGATAGACCTGGGATTCCTGGTTGTGTGTGGATTCTCTGTGGGGTGACGGCTCCCGTTCACCAGGTTTTTTTTGTCTGACCCAGCTGAGGTCCTCTCTTGCATGAGAGACGCAGTAAAAAAGCTAGGGTGTCTTCTTCCCATGTGGCTTAGTAAATAAGAACAGCAACAGCAAAACTTATAAGGACAATGAAATGAATCCCATTGGTGGGGGCCAGTGAAAATTTCCTCCTTTAGAAAATATTCCTATATTCTAAACCCAATATTTTAAAAAGTGTCCTGTTTCAGATTACCTGCACCACTGCGCTTCAGACCAGAGCAGTTACACAGAGAGATGAATGCCATGTCCTCCAAGGTTCTGAGGGGCTCCTAATAGCTATGTTAAGCTAGGAGTCCAGGTTGCCTTTTGTCACTTGTTAAAGGTGAGTAGATTAATGATATGTCAGATTTCTTTTCCATTTCTATAAACTGTGATGATCAACATCCAGGGTTTGTGTTAATTACATCACCACAGCCTGAGGAGTCACCTTGCAGCTGCCCCATCAGTCCCCTTCTGCTTCCATTTTATCACCAACCCCTGTCTATCTACCTCCATGATGCCTCTCTCATCCTATTGTTTTCTCCATTCCTGTTATCCTAGCCCCATTTCAGGCTTTTTAAATTTACTTTTAATTTTTAAAATTTTATACTATTGTAGTAGTGTTTAGACCAGGGCCTCTGCTTTTGGTTCTTTTCAATTTGTCTTTTTACCTTACACACACAGGCACACACATTTCTAAAACACAGATCTAGATTGTGGCATCAAGTACTGGAAATCCTCGAAAGAAAAGGCTTGCCAATAACCTACTGAATATTTCCAGACTCCAACTTCTAGCTGTCTTCTTGCCCCTCTGCCTGCACTGCCTGCCCTGGGTTGTGATCACACTGAAGTCCTCAGGTCACTGAGAAACCATGGTTGCTGAAGCTTCTCCAGTGATTGTAGTGGTGTTGTCTTGGTACAGTTGTGTGCATACCATTTTTAGCTTATGTTTCAGTATACAGCTGAATGTATATGTTGCCTAATATAGTCCTGCTGCAGGAAACACTAATATAAGTTATTATGAAAATAAAATCTGAAGTAGATTCATGAGATCTTATCACTTGGATTCAACACAGCAATGATCTTCGTCTAGCCCTGGTTATTATTGTTGAATTGCAATTATAAAATCATGGCTATTTTAGAAGAATGATAGATATTTCTGTATCTTCATTTAGCCTCATAACTTTATCTAAATCATGACTCTCCTTAAATTTTTTATGCATAAGTTTTATTATTTTTATCAGGTTATAATGGATATGCATGTTTATTGTACAAATATGTAAACATGAAAGAGAAAAATCAAATTATCATAATAAGAATACTCAGAGACATCTACTGTTCACATTACCATACTTTAGAACATATGCACACACTGTTTGGGAATATATTTCTTTCTCCACTTTTATATTGAAAAAAATTTCTCCCTCTTTAAATAGTCCCTCTCTCATACTTTCTTATGACTACCTAGTGCTTTATCATATGGATATGTCATAACTTATTTATCCATTATCCCACTTTTGAGCATTTAGGCTGTTTCTAAAACTTTACTATTGTAAATAAATGGTATAAATGAAAACTCTTGTAATATCCTTCTTTACACATTTCTTTTTGGGGTAAATTCCCAGAATGGAATTAGCAGAAAAAAGGGAATGAACTTTTTTACTCTTTAGAGAGTTTGTGTAAATTTGCACTTATTATATCTTTGCCAAGATATTGGGTGTCGATAGTTTAAAAAGAATCAGGCCTACTCAAATAGGTGAAAAACTGTATCTTGACTTCATTTGGATTTCTGTACTTTCTGATTGCAATGATCCCAAAGACAAATTAGTGGTTAGAGAACTAAGGTCATTCATTCTATGTAAGGATAGTGTGTTGTGTTACTTTGACAAGATTTCTTTATTCAACTCCCTCCTCTTTTTGTTTTTTTTTTTTTTTTTGCTTATCAAGAATAAAGCAAATAAAAAATGCAAAGGTGAAACACCTTGTTCTATAATTTAATGAGAAATTTCATAAAGTAGCATATATTTTAATGAGATTTTCTTGGTAATCCCCTTGTTCTTCCTTTTGCTGCTGACTTCAGGGCCTGGGAAAAGGTATAGGGCTCACTAAAGAGTCAAGGTTGAGACCTTTCTACACTCAGGACTGAGGAATCTTAAGTAGTGATGGTTTATGACCTTACATTTGAGGCAGGGCAGGAGCAGACTCTTCATTTGCTCCAACACTTCTGTGAAATAAATGTTGATAAAAGAAAGGAAATTGTATTTATTTGGTCTTTGTAGTGCCTACAACTGTTCTGACTAAAGTTCTGTGTTTATGCTTTTAGGGAGGCTGCAGTCAACTGGCTTTGCTCAATTTGGGGAAGTTTTTGGTACCTAACAGGCTCTTTCTTATCAGGTAAGTGGAAAACGTAAAAACTTTTCACCAGCAATTTTTTCACATGGAATTAAAATACTAAATTTTTACTCTATTTTTATTGAAGTATCTGAGGCAGTTCGATTTAAAATTAAGAAACAAGTTCCCATCCCTGCCAAAAAAAAAAAAACAAAAAAACAAACAAAAAAAACAGCAAAGAAATAAGTAAGAGAGTGAGTTATTCCTCCTTAAAATCGTGTATTCCATGATCAAGAGAGTTGAAATTTGCATGTAGTTCCAATTAGGCAAATGCTGTTATTGCATATCTCTAACATCAGTTCCTCTCTCTGAAGTGCCATTCAAATATGAGGCATCTTTTGTGAATAAGGATCCTCAACAATCATGCCATCAGGCCTTCAAGATCTAAATGCAGAAAGCCTTAATTAAATCAAATTATGGAAGAAGTGATTTTGTATGATTTTACTGGCAGAGATTTTATTGCTACGGATTGTTCTTTGTAAATGTTCACCTTTATCGAGTAAGACAACCATGTTGGACATCAACATTTTCCTTTTGAATGACAGTTCTATTCTACTAAATTGTTGACATTTCTATTGTCATCCATTCAGATTTGCTTTGCACCTGCCTTGTTCTAGGCACTGCATGCATTGTGGTAGCCACCGAGATGAATGAGACTATGTTCACACCTGTCCAGGACAGTGGAAATTGGCGTGTTTTGGGGAAAAAAAGTATATTGACTCAATGGGTAATTGCTTTGAATTGTGTACAAATCATGTTCGCAGAGGAAAAGAACTTCTAACCTGGTATTGCAGGCACGGACCCCTTCCAAATGGTGGGTCAGGAAATCTCTATGTACTTGTGACTGGGAAGCTTATTCTTAGTAGAGCAGATTGTATTAATGACCATCTGACACTAGATGGAGCCATAACACATCCATATGTCAGTATATGCATTGTCTAGACTAAAGATACTAGCTCGAATTGAAGCTTGAGATTGAAAAATGTATTAAGGAAAGGGTACACGTTATAAAATCAACATTTTTTTACTTTCATATATTCATAGATTCTTTAAAAACTAATTTGATTGTAGACATACATTTTAGGTGGTTACAAAATAAAATTTCCATTTAAAAATTATATGTAGATGTTGCTATCATATAGCAAAGTATTCTGTACTTTAAATATTTTCAGGTCCAATCTTTATTAAACTGTCATTGTCCTCTATGTCAAGAAAGCATAAATTGAAAGTCAAGGCAACATTGCTCCTATTAATAAAGAACATGCATTGAATCAGTCTATTTTTCAAAAATTTTGCCAAAAGAATAGGTGATGCTGGAGAGAAAACATATCAGGTAAAATAGGATTATGATGGGAAAATGTTTGATTATTTAAATACATGCTAATTGAATAAATGAACAATTATTGAGTGGCCCACTGTATCGTAATACAATTGTAAAGCAAAATGCTTCCTAAACATAAATATCATTTAGTCTTCAAAGGGAACCTTTGAAACAGTTATCATGATTCTCTTTTTGTGGTAGAGGAAACTAAGTCTCAGAGAAGTTAGGAATTTGCAATAGATCACATTGCTAATAAATGCCAAGATAATTAAACTAATGTTGTATTGTCAAAGGTGAAATGTACACAGTAAGGTGAATTTTAACATTTAATTCTGAGAAATTCTTCATTTGTTCTTCAAATATCTCTCCCTTACTATGTATATTCTGCTCTCTTTTTGCTGTATCTATTAAATAAATGTTGGAGCTCCTTCATTTATTTTCTACATATTTTATGTTCCATTTCCTTATCACTTGAGGTCGTATTTGGAGAGTTTCCCCAAATCTACATTCCAGTTTTGCTAATTCTTTCAATTCTGTTCAATCTGTTGCTCAATCTTTTCATTAAGCTTGTGTTCCTACATGTTTATGTTAATTTGTCTGCTCTACTTCATTAGATCTTGTTTTAGAAATCCTATTGGGGAAGAAATTTAGTGCAGAAGTTAAAGGCAAAAGTTTTGGAGTCAGATGGCCTGGTTTGTATCCTGATAACATAGGTTGCTACTAGCTGTGTGATGTTGGGTAGGTTACTTAACCTTCCCATGCCTCAGGCTCCTAATTTATAAAACTTGGTAGTACCTCCTTGTAGAGTTACTGTGAGCAACAGATGAAATCACAAATGTAAAGCAATCAGCATATCACTTTGTATAAGGAAGTGCTCATTAAGTGTTAGCTTTTCTTTTTTTTTTTTTGAGACAGAGCCTCAAGCTGTCACCCTGAATAGAGTGCTGTGGCATCACAGCTCTCAGTAACCTCCAATTCCTGGGCTCAAGCGAGTCTCCTGCCTCCGCCTCCCAAGTAGCTGGGACTACAGGCGCCTGTCACAGCGCCCGGCCATTTTTTGGTTGCAGCCGTCATTGTTGCTTGGCGGGCCCGGGATGGATTTGAACCCGCCAGCTTAGGTGTATGTGGCTGGTGCCTTAGCCCGTTGAGCCACAGGTGCCGAGCCAAGAGTTAGCTTTTCTTATTATGCCTTCCTTTATCTTTGATTGTGCCATGGTCAGAAGTTCTTTTTTTTTTTTTTTTTGGTCACCCTGGGTAGAGTGCTGTGATGTCATAGCTCACAGCAACCTCACACTCTTGGGGTCAAGTGATCCCCCTACCTGAGTCTCAGCTGGGACTACAGGTGCTTAGCACAACACCCAGCTATTTCTTTTTCCTATTTTTAGTAGAGACAGTGTCCCAGCCTATACATATGGAATGTTGTCCACTGTGGCGATGTGGCCCCAACATCCCAACAGCTGCTTCACTTTTCTCTCCTTCCAGATGAAGCAATTTGTGGTCCTTGGAATTTCTACCCTGCCTATGGGTACAAGTTGGCTGAAAAGGCAGGTTTTGTGCTCTCCTTAGGGAAATCTACCTCTATCCCTAGTGACATGAGCTGCCCAGTTTGGGTGATATCCTCTTTGTGAGTGCCTGGAGTATGGTCCTTGTTCCCAGACCCACAGAGGCTCGCATTGATTGTGTTGCAGATGGAGCCAAAGTCTTCTCCATTACTGCCATCCCACAGGGCATGAGGGGCCACCAGGCCCCAAATCTCTGGCTCCAACTCCCTACCTTTCAGCACCCTAATCCTTTGCATGTGACAATAAGGCCTTTCAGAGACAGTAGCCTGTCCATGCCACTTCCCTACTGGCCAGTCCTGTGGGTCTGACTACAGCATCATTCCAGGGAGCTGGACGGTGCTCAGGGATGTGGCTTTTCTTAACTTAGAGATGAGGGACTATTGTTAGAAAGAATATTCCAAGAATGTGCTGAATCGGAACAAAACACCAAAGCAGGGTCCTCAGTCCAGCAGACAAAGAGAAATACCCAGTAAGTAAAGCCAGAAGAAACAGAGTAGGACAGGAACTGATCAGCAAGGAGTCTGGAGTTAGAGAGAGGGCAAATCAGCCCAGCATAAATCTGTGTGCCTTAGTCCAAAGACTCTTCACGTGGGCATGTGGGAGGTTTTAAAGGGCAGGAGAGGAGCCACTCCTCATCTCACTTTAAGCTTTGACTGTTCTTCTTCTTACTTACAGGACACTTTGCTCTTGCATCTGCTCCTAGTCTTCTTTCTGTTGGGAGGCTCAGGCAGCCGCACCTGACCCCTTTCCCCTCCTCCTCCTTTCCTAAGACAAAGACACAAAGGACCTAGTTAGTCCCAATCTCAGAAGTTCCCATCATAGGACCCTAACCTTCTGGGCAAGCTATGAAATTTGCCCACTCCTTATAAAAGGGGTCTCTAACTGCACCCTGGCTCGGACGCCATTTTTGCACTGCCCAGGCAGGTCACCCTCCCCTTTCAATAAACCTGGCCTGAACATCTTGGCTCTGGTCTCATCTCTGGCACCACTGCCTACACCTTTCAGTTTCTGCTTAGGACTCCTTCCTTCCTTTGAGCTCCTGGGTTTCCTACCTCTTGGCGTCACTATACAATCTTCCACATATCAATAGGCCACATGTATTCTGGAATTCTTTTTGATTCTTCCATTTCATGGAGCCAAGACTTGAACAGCATCACTTGTCTTAGTCCAGCCCTCTTGTAGTCACTTGTGCCATAGTTTTCTCATATTCTTTTGGGCATAACTATCCTTTGTCTTGATTAAATAGTCAACTGGTCAAGGAGTAGTTAAATGTACTGAATATTTTCTTTATATACAAATAGAAAAGATAGTTGTGTCCACTATCTTGTGAAATAGCTGTATCCTAGTAGTCATGTCTACATGCCACACAAAGCTAAATATATGGGCCATACAAAGTCAAGCAGCTATTTGCTCCCTTATTTTGGAACCTTTTCTCCACTTTTTGGTTAACTGATGCTCACCTTTTTTTTTTTGAGAGAGAGAGCCTCAAGCTCTCACCCTGGATAGAGAGCTGTGGCTTCACAGCTCACAGCAACCTCCAATTCCTGGGCTCAAGTGAGTCTCCTGCCTCCACCTCCCAAGTAGCTGGGACTACAGGCGCCCACCACAGCACCTGGCCATTTTTTGGTTGCAGCCGACATTGTTGTTTGGCAGGCCCGGGCTGGATTCGAACCTGCCAGCTCACGTATACGTGGCTGGTGCCTTAGCTGCTTGAGCTACAGGCGCTGAGCCGATGCTCACCTTTTATGTCCCTATTTAAATGTCATTTTCTGAGATAGACTTAATAGAACTGTATAGTCTCTGCTGTATTTGTTTTTCCCAGAGCATCTGTACCATATGCTCTTGCATTTGCACAATTGGAGTCATATACTTGTTTGAGTGATTGTTTATTCAATCTTACTTTTCCTCTAGACTACTCTATAAAGCTCTCATTTACTCATGTTCTCACATAGTGCTTGGTGCATGGCAGGCACTCTAAATATTTGTCATGTAAAGACGTTAGTAAGTCTTACTCTTTTGATAAATTGTTCTGCTATCTAACAGTGCTGGCTATATTCAAAGAGAAATGGATCTTTGGGAGTCAGGAAATATTTGAAAATATATATTTGGCTCCATGCAAACCCACAACAGCTCAGAACAAATTTCTTTATTGGTCAAGAAAATGGCTTTCTGAGTTCTAATCATGAAGTTGCAAATGCATGTCTAGTCATGAGAGGTTGATGATGAATTTGAAGTTAAAAAATAAATGGGTTTTAAAAGGTATTAGGTTGGTTGGACCTGAGATGGGGTGCCACATGTCACTTCTGACACTACTTATCAGGGCCCAGGACTGGCCAGGTCTGGGCCCGGCTTAACTAGGTTCTGGACGCGGATCACTAGGTTACCTTGCTCAGGTCTCTTAGGTGCCTGAGGGCTATCTACTTTAGCTGGAGAGAGAGAGAGTCTTAGAGAGAATAAAGCAGTCTTCTTAGATAGATAGATCTTAGTCTTTAGCAGAGCTTAGTGATCTTTAGCAGAGAGACACCGTGCTGGCGTTCTGCAGGCAGGAGAGGAGACAGAGTCAGAGTAAGCGGGTCCGTGATAGAACGCGCATGCTCCCGACTGCCTGCTCCTCCAGCCTAATATAAGGCTGATCTCGTGTCTCTCATCACCACAGGTGTAGCGACTGCCAATTCACCACTGCTCTCATCTTGCGAGCTCTCATGCTTGTTAGGAGAGCTAAATCCCTCTCCATACACTTTCCACCTAGGGGTTCCATTATTAAGCTATACAGGTATTTCTTTTTTTTTTTTTTTTTTTTGAGACAGAGCCTCAAGCTGTCACTCTGGGTAGAGTGCTGTGTCATCACAGCTCACAGCAACCTCCTACTCCTGGGCTCAAGAGATTCTCCTGCCTCTGCCTCCCAAGTAGCTGGGACTACAGGCGCCCACCACAACGCCCGGCCATTTTTTGGTTGCAGCCGTCATTGTTGTTTGGC
>CAUYRH010012322.1:0-10964 GCA_963574655.1 Perodicticus potto | reverse complement strand
CTGGACACCATTTTTTTTTAAAGTAGTATTTTAGTTGTAGGATGATTTCTTCAGGGCAAGAGCAGATAGAGAGGTATTTAATCAGAATGTGAAAAATTAGACTCATGGGGAACCAGGAATTTAAAAAGAGGCTTATTTTTTTAGCAAGAAGCTATGACTGCAGACTCTAGAACAAACGATTTATTTTTAACTTAATAAAAGAACGTTTTTAAACAAGAACTTCACCAAGTGTCGTATGCCCCCCCTGATATTCATGATCACTGGGTTGTCCCACCCTGAGAATACTTACCTCAAGATGGTACTTTTGGACCCAGTGTGTCCCACAGGAGCCTCCCCTTTTCCAATGCTTTCAATCTGAAGAGGTTTTAAACTTCCTGCTCCTGGAGCCCAGCACCTTGCAGGCAGCCCCTGTTTTCTCTCCCCTGTTGCATGCGCTGCTTTCTGGAGCTCAAGCGCCAGACCCCTGTTCCCTGTCTCCCTTACTGAGCTGATAACTGTCTTGCTGGAGTGGTCCCCACATTTAATTGCAGATCTGCCCCCTGAATGCAGGTACATCAGTGCATTCCAAAGTGTGCTGCAGGAGATAAAGGTCCATGGAATGTCTGTAGACAACACGTGGCAAAGAAGCCTATGTGGAAAACAGTTTGGAAATCCCGTGTGGATATGTTTTTGCCATCCCTCAGCAGCCTCTGTTGTCAGAACATAAGGATGCGAATCTCCATCTCCGAGACGGGAAAATAATGCATGGTGTTTCCACACATGACTTGCTTACTGATTTTTTTTTCTGTTTTTCTGGTAACCTCTATTAATATCCCAGAGAATGAGCATTCCCTAGAACAGAACAGACTTTGGAAATGCTAAGTTAGCATGATGAGAGGATGTGGCTGTGAACGTGCTGGGAGTGAGGGGGTAGCTGAGCTTAGAGGTGGAGAGCGATAGCGCTAGTGGGGTACCCGTCAGGGTGCAGGCCTAAGAAGGGGCCAGCCGTGAGAAGTCAAGACTAAAGGAGCAGCAAGTCTGCTCAAGTTCCAGCAGACACGGAGAGTCCAGTGGAAGGAAGCAGATTCAGGGGGTGTGGAAGGGGGAAATGGCTTTGAAAGTGCTGTGCTAATGGGTCAGAAAACTGAGACAGGAGGGAGATGGAATGGTTCTGATCACTTATAATTCAACTAATATTTATTGAGGATTTATCTTGTAGAGGTTGGGTTGATAGGAATTAGGTCACCAAGAGGGACCCAGGCAGCTAGCTGAAGTCCAGTGCTTGGAGTGAAGGGGAAGGGAATGGAGAAGAACAGATTCTTAAGACATTTGTAGGAGGTGGGAGGATGGGTGGAGGGAGGAAAAACAAAGAAAGACATTCGTGCAGATTCTGGGAGGCCTGGAGAGGGAGTGGCTGGCTTGGGAGCGGCCGCAAGCTTCTGCCCTGGAGCCAGAGATAAGCTCTATAATTTCCAGACCCCAGGGCTTAGCAGGATGTGCCCCAGGAAAATAGGAGCAAACTCCTTTTGCCTAAGGAGTTCTTGGACTTGAAGAGCAGAAAGACCCATCATAGTAGATAGTTGCCCCTTCCAATCTGTTCTCATTGGAGAGGCATCTATCGCATTTCTGCAACCATTTTTCTTCTTTGCCTCCTTCTTGAATTAACTCCCACTCACATTTTTTTTTGTCCAAACACTCTTCAATGACAGGCATATTGAAGTACTTACCAAAAATAAGGTAATTTGAGTTTTCTGAAACAGTTCCTTATTCTTCCTGCCAAGAATAAGTTTTATGTCCACAGCAGAAGTTCAATTAGCAAATCCATGAATCAGGATTTTAATTATACATTCATCTGGAAGGAAAATTTCTAGCTTTGCTTCTACCCTGCACCTTACTTGTGGGAACCACAGTATGTCGTTCCCTGCACCTGGGGCCCCGAGGTGAAATGTGAGGCCGTGAAATGAGAACATGCCGGAGGAGATGCACTCACATACCCATACTCTGTTCATGGGTATTTCTGTTTTGCAAGTAGCAAGAGTTCTTGATTATATGAACAGAATGAAAGTTGATTCTAGAAGGTTACGAAGTATCTTGATTAAGAAAGTTGCTTATTGGCCGGGCGTTGTGGTGGGCGCCAGTAGTGCCAGCTACTTGGGAGGCAAAAGCAGGAGAATCGTGTTAGCCCAGGAGTTGGAGGTTGCTGTGACCTGTGATGCCACGGAACTCTATCCAGGGTGATAGCTTGAGGCTCAAAAAAAAAAAAAAAAAAGTTGGGTGTTATGGCAGGCACCTATAGTCCCAGTTACCTGGGAGGCTAAGGCAAGAGAATCGCCTAAGCCCAAGAGCTGGAGGGTGCTGTGAGCTGTGATGTCACAGCACTCTACCGAGAGCAACAAAGTGAGACTCTGTCTCTAAAAAAAGAAAAAGAGGCAGTGCCTGTGGCTCAACGGGGTAGGGCGCCAGCCCCATATGCCAGAGGTGGAGGGTTCAAACCCAGCCCTGGCCATAAACTATTAAAAAAATAAAAGAAAAAAAGAAGAAGAAGAAAGGGGCACAAGGGTCATTTTCAGTTATATATTTAATTTGGCAAGGCTTAATCACAGTCCCTTTATTACATCCTTTTAGCATGCTAGTCCACATTTAAGAACAACTTTTGTGTAATCTTACCTTCTACATGACTAGGGGTCCACCTGACCTCTGAGCCCAAGAACTTAACTGTGTCCCAGTTCTGGAAAACCACTAGATAATTAAAGACAGTGGAACTGGGCACCATAGTTCACATCTGTAATCCCAGCACTTTGAGAGGCTAAGGCAGGAGGATCATTTGCTTGAGGCCAAGAGTTAGAGAACAACTTGGGTCTCCAATATAGTGAGACCCTATCTCTACAAATAAATAAATACATAAAGTCAACAGAAGAAAAAAAAATCTCTAAAAAAGGGCAGTACCTGTTTCTCAAGGAGTAGGGCGCCGGACCCATATGCCGGAGGTGGCGGGTTCAAACCCAACCCCAGCTAAAAACTGCAAAAAAATAAAAAAAATAAAATAAAGCCAACAGAAGCCAGAAGCTCAGGAGAGGCTGAGGCGGGCGGACTGCTTGAGCTCATGAGTTGGAGACCACACTGAGGAAGAGTGATACCCCCGTCTCTAAACAGCTAGGCAGGCACTGTGGTGGACTCCTGTAGTCCCAGCTACTCAGGAGGCTGAGGCAAGAGGATAACTTGAGCCCAAAAGGTTTTCTTTTGGTTTTTGTTTTTTTTTTGAGACAGAGTCTCACTATGTCGCCCTGGGTAGAGTGCGGTGGCATCACAGCTCACAGCAATCTCAAACTCTTGGGCTTAAGCGATTCTCTTGCCTCAGCCTCCCAAGTACTGGGACTACAGGTGCCTGCCACAACGCCTGGCTATTTTTTGGTTGCAGTGGTCATTGTTGTTTGGCAGGCCGGGCTGGATTCAAACCCTCCTGCTCCGGTGTATGTGGCAGGCACCCTAACCACTGAGCAACAGGTGCTGAGCCAGAGCCCAAGAGTTTGAAGTTGCTGTGAGCTATGACACCATGGTACTCTACCGAGGGCAACAAAGAGAGCCTCTGTCTCCAAAAAACATAAATAAATAAAATAAAGGCAATAGAATCAACAATTCAGTCCATAGAAGGTTTTCCTGTCTCCAGATATTTGTTAGGAGACTGCATAAAGGAACGAATTCATCTATAGGAAAACAAGGTCTTCAAAAATGTAAAGACGTCCTAGAACTCTGGGAGGCTCAGGCAGGTGGATTACCCTGAGCTCACAGGTTTGAGACCAACCTGAGCAAAAGCAAGACTCTGTCTCTAGGGCGGCGCCTGTGGCTCACTGAGTAGGGTGCCGGCCCCATATACCGAGAGTGGCAGGTTTGAACCCAGCCCTGGCCAAACTGCAACAAAAAAATAGCCAGGTGTTGTGGCGGGCACCTGTAATCCTAGCTCCTCAGGAGGCTGAGGCAAGAGAATTGGCTAAGCCCAAGAGCTGGAGGTTGCTGTGAGCTGTGACAACACAGCATTCTACTGAGGGCAACAAAGTGAGACTCCTTCTCTTAAAATAAAAAAAAAAGACCCTATCTCTAAAAATAGCCTGCATTGTGGCAGGAGCCTTAGTCCCAGCTACTTGGGAGGCTGAGGCAAGAGAATTGCTTGAGCTCAAGAGTTGGATGTTGCTGTGAGCTATGACACCCCTGCACTTCACTGAGGGTGACAAAGTGAGACTGTCTCAAAAAAAAAAAATGTATAGAAGATTTGAACCAAGCAGGAAATTTTTTTTGTTTTTTTGTTTTTTATTTTGCTTTCAACTTCAGCTGGCTCTCACTCTCCTTAGTTTGAAGGGGTTTTTTTTAATTTTTTTTTCTCCTTTTTTGCTTTAGCCATTCTCTTGCCCTTTGCCTCCCAAGTAGCTGGGATTACAGGCGCCCGCCACAACGCCCAGCTTTTTTTTTTTTTTTTTTTGGTAGAGACAGGGTCTTTTACAATGGCTCACTGCGACTCATGCTGGGCTCGAACCTTTGAATTAAGGAAATCCACCCACCTCGGCCTCCCACAACATTGAGACTACAGGCATGAGCCACCATGCCCGGCCTAAGCAGGAAATGTTTAACCTATAAAAGGAAGAGAATAGAGACTTCTTCCATTTTTAACACATAACCGGTCATGTGTTAGGCACCTGACATGTCTTACGTCATTTCATTCTGTGTCAACCTTAAAAGGAAGGCATTTATGGGTGGCGCCTGTGGCTCATCGAGTAGGGCGCCAGCCCCATATACAGAAGGTGGAGGGTTCAAACCCAGCCCCACCGAACTGCAAAACCAAAAAATAGCCTGGCGTTGTGGCGGAAGCCTGTAGTTCCAGCTACTCGGGAGGCTGAGGCAAGAGAATCGCCTAAGCCCAGGAGTTGGAGGTTGCTGTGAGCTCTGATGCCACGGCTGTCTACCAGGCGATAAAGTGAGACTCTGTCTCTACAAAAAAAAAAAAAAAAAAAAAGGAAGGCATTTAAGAATGAAGAAACCGAGGCCAAGAGGTTAGATTTGAACCCAGAATTGACCAAGCCCCAAAAGCTATGTTCTTCCTGTTGTCCCACCCCACCTCCTTTGAAAATTCATTTGGCAAAAGGCCTCTCTTCTGAACTATGGAATTTGGATAGTACGTGTATTCTGTAATCCTGTAAAATACATCCTAAATGCAACTCGAGTCTAAAAATAAAAAAGCAGCCGAGTCTAAGTATATGCATCTGCTAAGGAAGGAGGGATTCTTTCTACCAGAGAAAAGCTATAAAGAGGAGGTAACACTTCTGCTGGGCCTGCTAAATGCTTTAGGGACTCGTATTTCATTAATTCATTTTTGCAGAGGTTATCACTGGCTTTTGTTTCCAACACATGATGAGGAACAGCACTTTCTGTTCATTTGAATTTTCCGTCTTGTCATATTTTCAGCAGGTCATTCCTTTGGGATCTGGGATCCTTTATTTTTATTTATAGCATTTTGCATCATCTCATTGCCAGAGTTTGGCATGTTCTGGCACCCACCACTTTCTGAGGGGCAGGAGCTTCCAGCACTACAAACCTCTAACAAAGCATGGAAATTTGCCCCCTGTGACCTTGCTGAGCCTACACTCAGAGGCTCTGTCTAATGATGTGCTGGAGTCAGCTTCAACCAATTCTCCTGTTCAGAGACTTCACATCCTTACCTTGAAATTGGCCAAGGTAGAACTATTTGCGTAACAGAAACTGACAAATGCTACAGATCAGCCCCCGGGAAGAATGACACCCCCAGGAGCCAGTCTTCAAACAGACACCAGCATACAACTGGCTAGACCAGTCTCTAGAAGACTTAGCTATCAGGAAAGAGCAGGAATAACCCTCAATCTGAAGTGAAAAAGGGTGAGTTTTAACCATTACTAACCCTCAACATAAACCTTAGAGATGTCAGTTCACCTTTCTGAACCTCTGTTTCCTTATGAGGTAAATGTAGAAATTGACTAGACTCAAACCCAGGACCACCAGGTCCTTCCTAAGTTCTTCCCCAAAAGGAAAACAACTTGGATAGTCCTCAAGTTATTTTCTATATATATATATATTTTTCTTTTTGTTGGGGGGGGGGAGAGGGAATAGAGTCTCACTCTGTTGCCCAGGCTAGAGTGCAGTGATATCTGCCTGCTCACAGCAACCTCAAACTCCTGGGTTCAGGCAGCACCCGTAGCTCAGCGGGTAGGGTGCCGGCCTCATACACCAAAGCTGGCAGGTTCAAACCCAGCCCGAGCCAGCTAAACAACAATGACAACTGCAACAACAACAAAAAAGATAGCAGGTGTCGAGCAGCGCCTGCAGCTCAAAGGAGTAGGGCACTGGCCCCATATGCCGGAGGTGGTGGGTTCAAACCCAGCCCTGGCCAGAAACTGCAAAAAAAAAAAAAAATAGCAGGTGTTGTGGTGGGCACCTGTAGTCCCAGCTACTTGGGAGGCTGAGGCAAGAGAATCACTTAAGCCCAAGAGTTGGAGGTTGCTGTGAGCTGTGATGCCACAGCACTCTACCCAGTGTGACAGCTTGAGACTCTGTCTCAAAAAAAAAAAAGAAAACCTCCTGGTTTCAAACAATCTTCCTGCCTCAGCCTCCTGAGTAGCTGGGACGATGGGCACCTGACACAACACTCGGCTAATTACTCTAATTTTTGTAGAGATGGGGTCTCACTCTTGCTCAGGCTGGTCTTAAACTCCTGAGCTCCAGGGTTCTTCCCGCCTCAGCCTACTGGAGTGCTAGGATTACAGGTGTGAGTCACTGAATGCAGCTTACTTTCAATTTTTTTTTAATTTTTTAATTATTTTATTTATTTTTTTTTTTGCAGCTGTGCCTGGGCTGGGTTTGAACTCACCACCCTCGGTACATGGGGCGGCACCCTACTCACTGAGCCACAGGCGCCGCCCTCAATTTTTTTTTTTTTTAAGGGAAAAAAGGCTGGGTCCCGTGACTCACGCCTGTAATCCTAGCACTCTGGGAGGCCAAGGCGGTGGATTGCCTGAGTTTACAGGTTCGAGACCAGCCCAAGCCAGAGTGAGAGCTTGTCTTTAAAAATAGCCAGACTTGGTGGCATGTGTGGCTCAAGGAGTAGGGCACCAGCCCCAAATACTGGGGGTGGCAAGTTTGAACCCGGCCCCTGGCCCAAACTGCAGAAAAAAAAAAAAAAAAAGGAGGCTCGGTGCCTGTGTCTCAACAGGCTAAGGTGCCAGCCATGTAAACCTGAGCTAGCGGGTTCGAATCCAGCCTGGGCCCGCCAAACAACAATGGTGGCTGCAACCAAAAAATGGCCAGGCATTGTGGCGGGTGCCTGTAGTCCCAGATGCTTGGGAGGCGGAGGCAGGAGACTTGCTTGAGCCCAGGAATTGGAGATTGCTGTGAGCTGTGATGCTACAACACTCTATCCAGGGTGACAGCTTGAGGCTCTGTCTCAAAAAAAAAAAAACTAATACAACATTTTTGGAAGGAAGTATGGAGGATCCTCAAAGAACAAGCTAGACCTCCCTTTTTTTTTTTTTTTTTTTTTTGTAGAGACAGAGTCTCACTTTATCACCCTCAGTAGAGTGCCGTGGTGTCACACAGCTCACAGCAACCTCCAACTCTCCAACTCCTGGGCTAAGGTGATTCTCTTGCCTCAGCCTCCTAAGCAGCTGAGATTACAGACGCCCACCACAACACCCAGCTATTTTTTTGGTTGCAGTTTGGCCAGGGCTGGGTTTGAACCCACCACCCTCAGTATATGGGGCCCGCGCCCTACTCACTGAGCCATAGGAGCCGCCCTAGACCTCCCATTTGATCCTGCAATCCAATAACTGGGCATCTATCCAGAAGAAAAGAAAACTTTTATTATAAGGACACTTGTACTAAGCTGTTTATCGCAGCCCAATTTACAATCGCTAAAATGTGGAAACAGCCTAAATGTCCTTCAACCCAGAAATGGATTGGTAAGCTGTGGTATATGTATACCATGGAATATTATTCAGCCATCAAAAAAATTGAGATTTTGCAGCATTTGTATTAACCTGGATGGAAGTAGAATACATTATTCTTAGTGAAGCATCACAGGACTGGAGAAGCATGAATCCTACGTATTCAACTTTGATATGAGGACATTTAATGACAATTAATGACACGGTGAGGCATGGGGGGAAGGAGAGACCAGACAGAGAAGGAGGGAGGGGGTGAGGGCAAGGATAAGAAGAAAAAAGAAAAGAAAAGAAAATAGTGCCTAATTCTCACATAAATTGGATTTAATTTTGACCAAAGTACATTACTTAAACATTAATTTTTTTTGTTTGTTTGTTTTTTGTTTTTTTGGGGTTTTTTTGAGACAGCGCCTCAAGCTGTCGCCCTGGATAGAGTGCTGTGACATCACAGCTCACAGCAACCTCCAACTCCTGGGCTCAAGCGAGTCTCCTGCCTCCGGGACTATAGGCGCCCACCACAACGCCCAGCCATTTTTTGGTTGCAGCCGTCATTGTTGTTTGGCGGGCCGGGCTGGATTTGAACCTGCCAGCTGAGGTGTACGTGGTTGGCGCCTTAGCCCGTTGAGCCACAGGTGCCGAGCCATCACTTTATTTTATTTACTTATTTATTTTTAAGAGACAGTCTCACTTTGTCACCCTCGGTAGAGTGCTGTGGTGTCACAGCTCACAGCAACCCCCAACTCCTCGGCTTAGGTGATTCTCTTGCCTCAGCCTCCCGAGTAGCTGGGACTACAGGCACTCGCCACAATGTCAGGCTATTTTTTTGTTATTGCGGTTTGACCGGGGTCGGGTTTAAACCCGCCATCCTTGCTATATGGGGCTGGCGCCCTACCCACTGAGCCACAGGCGCTGCTCGAGACTTACTCATTTTAACTGACAGATAATGCTAATGGAAAATCTTTTCAAAAGAGCTGACCAAAAGAGGACTTTGACACAAGGAGCAAGAAATCCCCAGTACATAGCAACCTTCAAGATGTTTTCTCCCATTTTCTTTAGCCATGATTTGCATGGCTGTGTCCCAGTGTGTAGTGGGAAATAGTTTAACTAAATGCCCCTGCATAAGAAGGGTCACCAGCTTTCCAGCCAGCAGGTACCTTTCTACCTCCTCCACGAAGCCCCCAATTCCACAATCCCAGGTCTGTTATTTGAAGCAAATCACCTGTAAACACTAAAGTCGAAATCCTTCAAGGTTCTTCTTTATTAGCAACAGAAGCTGACTCTGATCAAACAGAAAATAGATTTATTAAAATGATATCCATCACCTGCAGGATCTCTGTGAAACTGAAGAATCTGGCTCAAGATTAAGCTTCCAAGAAATTATATCTAAAAAAGAAAAACAAACCCGAAAAATAGAAAATGTTGCTGCTGCTGCCACCACCAAGCTCTAATGCCACCAGTGGAACTTGGACCAGAATCTCCACTTGACCACCAGGAATGCTATCACTTGTGCATCAACAATTCCACTCAGGTGGTGCCTGTAGCTCAAGCAGCTAAGGCGCCAGCCACATACACCAGAGCTGGAGGGTTTGAATCTGGCCCGGGCTTGCCAAACAATGACAACTACAACTAAAAAATAGCCGGGCATTGTGGCGGGCGCTTGTAGTCCCAGCTATTCGGGAGACTGAGGCAAGAGAATCGCTTAAGCCCAGCAGATGGAGGTTGCTGTGAGCTGATGCCTCGGCGCTCCACCCAGGGAGATAGCTTGAGGCTCTGTCTCAAAAAGAAAAAAAAAAAAAATTTCAGCCTGCAACTGCCGTGCCTCCGAAAGCCATTCACCTCTGCTGCCCTTACCAGGGAAGTGGTTTCCATTCCACACCTCCTTCCTCAAATGGTTTCCTTCTGAATCAAAATCTTATGTAGGTGAGTCTCATTAGCCTGCAGTGAGAGAAACTGGAACACTTCTGGACTCCACGTTCTCTCTTTTTTTTTTTTGTATGAGGATAGTCAAATAAAGAAGGGTACCAGAAGTTAACAGAGGGCCCCAGGACAGATTTCACTCCCAGCCTTCAGAAGGAATCAACACTGCCCACACCTTGATCTTGAACTTCCGAAACGTGAGACAGTAAGTTCTTCTGAAAGCTACCCAGTCTGTGACCTTTTGTTACAGCAGCCCCAGGAAATAAACACAGCTCTGCATGAAGTCCCAGGATTAGGTACATTTGCTTAGGAAGACTGTGGTAAAGAGAAGGGAAGGGGGGGCTATCCTCATTGAAGGAACACACTCTTCCGTTGTGAAGGGAAGGAGGGAGAGCTGAGGTGGAAGTTGTGCTCCTCAGAAGCAGACCCAGGAATGAAGATTCCTGCACCGTGAGTCCAGGGGACGTAGTCTCAGGGAACAATCTGCAGGCAAGTGGGAAGAGAGGCCAGGAACAGAAAACGCCAAGCAAGCACGTGGTGACGGGGAACACACAGCCTGGGGGATGTAAATCCCTTGCCAGTCTGGCTCTCTGTTCTGACAGGGAGCCCAAAGGACGTTCTCAGCCACAGACAGCTGCTGGTTGTGGGCAGTAAAGTGCATAAGGGACTGGTGTGCCCCAACTGTGGAGGAGTCTGGGGGGGCCCTGGCCAGTGTGCTGACAGCCTCTATCACACAGTTGCAGGCGGTATGTTACATTAACATGTGAATCCCCTTCTGGGAACAGATTGTAATCCCACGATCAAAATCATGAAAGATTAAAATCCTGAAAATATTATTCTGGGAAAAAAATAATAAAAATTATTTAAGACATTTATTTACATCTTTAAAAGAAGATGTATTGGAGAAACATGTAAAAATGTAACAGAACACTTCATCCACCACTTTACAAAATTAGGTAGGCAACAATCACATCTATTTTTACGAGTACATTTAAACATACTAATGTTAATCACACAAGTATAACTGAAAGATGGCACTCGACCGGCACAGAACCTCACAGACCACTAAGGCTTGTACGAAAGGTCTTTATTGGTGGGGAAGCTGCAGAG
>CAUYRH010012317.1:0-10080 GCA_963574655.1 Perodicticus potto | reverse complement strand
AGCCTCAAGCTGTCACCCTGGATAGAGTGCAGTGACATCACAGCTCACAGCAACCTCCAATTCCTGGGCTCAAGCAAGTCTCCTGCCTCCGCCTCCCAAGTAGCTGGGACTACAGGCGCCCGCCACAACGCCCGGCCATTTTTTGGTTGTAGCCGTTATTGTTGTTTGGCGGGCCCGGGCTGGATTCGAACCCGCCAGCTCAGGTGTATGTGGCTGGTGCCTTAGCCGCTTGAGCCATAGGCGCCAATCCACCATTTTAACCGTTTTTAAGTGTACAGCTCAGTGCATTAAGTGTGTTCATAAGGTAGTGCAACATTGCCTGTATCTATTTTCAGAAAGTTTTCATCACCCCAAACCGATACTCTTGTCCCCATTAATCTCTGCCTCCCTCCCCCTCCCCCACCCACACCCCACTCCACTTCCTGTCTGGCGTTGCTGCCCCAGTCCTCACACAGGCATTTGTACTTTCCTGTCTAGCTTCTCTCTCTCAGCATCATGCTGTTTGAGGCCCAACCACGCCCTGGGATGCTCCAGCACCTCATTCCTTCACATACCCGGTAAAGCGCAGGCTGTAGACAGGAAACTGAGGCAAGGGACATTTGATAAACTGAATATTTACAGTTATTGAGGGGGGAATGTCAGGATACATAGTTGCTCAGTTATTTACAGAATTGCTTAGTGTCCCACAGGGCACAAAAGCCACATCCTTGGGGTTCTCTTTTGCTACAGCACAAAAATCATTTGTCTTTCTTGAGCCCAGGTTCCATGTTGGAGTCTGGGATGTAATTGGTACTAAACTGTCAGTGAACCGTGCTGGTGGCTCGCCATGGCACCCATGGGGCTGTGGATGTCACTTGCTCTGGTTCCCTGTTTCCAATTTTTGGTAACTATTGTTAGCAGTACCTCCGTACAATTGTACAAAGCTCTAGCTACAGCCTGGAGAAGGGTTTCACTGGGAGAAACAGGGTGGGGTGGCCGCTGGGTGTGCTGGAGTGGGCTCCGCGAGGACGTCTGTTTCCAGCAGCCTCTCCTGCTCTAGAGGCAATGCTGTTGCTCTGACTGAATCATCTGTCCCAAGCTCAGACCTTCCTACCCCAGAGACTGCCATCTGGGAATAAGGCTTATTCTGGATCACAACCCCCACCCACGGGTCCTGCTTATACTTGGGGTGCCCACTGTGTTGTCTCTCATACAAAAGAGGGCACATTCTTGTTGGTGCCCCAGAAAGCCACTGCCTTGAGAGGCCATTTCCACCCAGCTCGCCCCAGTCAGAGGCTGAGAGCAGGTGTCTGCGACCACTGGGGCCTCCGGGAAGTACCGGGATGGTTAGAGTGAAACCGTCCCTGTCTTCCCACTGGGGAAGGTGGAGTCAATGTCATAAAAGGGTTGGGACCTCATTGTACCTGAGAACAGGGAGTGGTTTTAGCCGGTCTGTTCATTGAGGGAATAATACATTATTTTAAATAATCTTAGAAATTAGTAACTCCCTTTTTAACTGCTTTATCACCCTCGGTAGAGTGCTGTGACATCACACAGCTCACAGCATCCTCCAGCTCTTGGGCTTAGGTGATTCTCTTGTCTCAGCCTCCTGAGTAGCTGGGACTACAGGCACCCACCACAACCCCCGGCTATTTTTTTCGTGTGTGTGTGTGTTTGGCCGGACCGGGTTTGAACCCGCCACTGTCAGTATATGGGGCTGGCTCCCTGCTCACTGAGCTACAGGCTCCGCCCCTTAATTTTTTTTAACTGTCAGAAGACGTGGCATGGTCTGCGCGAGCACCGTCAGCTACCCAGGGCATGGGGCCCCCCTTTCAGGGTAGAGGGCGAAGAACAGGGTTGTGCTGCCCACTCATGCTCCGGGCTGACCACGTGCTCCAGGCTGGCTGTTGCAGTAACAGCCAGAAGGCCACATTCTGCTTGGGGGTGAATGTACCCTGGGCAGTAAAGGATTCATAAGCACCTTTAAAATAATTATGACCACACTCATCAAAACTGAGCACCGTTTGCAAAAACTTTAACTCAAGTGGCTTCTTTTCAGACTCCTTATTTACAGGTATTATAAACTATGGAAATAAAGGTTATTTTCTGCAGCTCTTCTCTAGTTTTCCACATATATATTTGAGTTCATTTATTTATTTATTTTTTGAGACAGAGTCAAGTGGTGAATGTCACGTATATGACTTATATCTTAATAACATGTTTTTAAAAAAGGCTGTCCAGCCACCCTGCCTTTCTCTCGCCCTACCCTTTAGCCTCTGAGGGTGGCTGATCTAGGGACCAGTCCCCGCACTGCAGCGTTTGGTGTTGTCATTTCCCTAACGGCAGCCTCTGGGCAGGTTTGCAGTGACACCTCCTTGTAGCTTTAAGTTGCGTCTCCCTCATGGCTCACAATCTGGAGCATTTTCCTGTGTCACCTGCCATCTGCAGACCCTCTGTGTGAAGTCTTTTCATGTTTTTTGCCAATTTTTGAATAGAATTGTTTGGCTTTGACTGTTAAGATTTGAGGATTCTGGGTGGGACATCGTGGTTCACACCTGTGATCCCAGCACTTTGGGAGGCCAAGGATTGCCTTGAGCTCATGAGTTGAGACCTGAGCAAGAGCAAGACCCTGCATTTAAAAAAAAATAGCTGGGGATTGTGACAGGTGCCAGTGAGCCCAGCTACTCTGTTGTCGCCAGCTACTCAGGAGGTGAGGCAGGGTGGAAGCCCAGGAGTTTGAGGTTGCTGTGAGCTGTGATGTCACTGTGACAGAGTGAGACTCTGTCTCAAGAAGAAAAAAAAACGATTTGGGGATTCTTTCATCTCTAGGCTACTTAATAGAAAGTGTAAGAAAGATTTGAGGACTCTTTATGGTCAAGGTACCGTCCTTTGCTGCAAATGTGGTCTGCATCCACAGTTGACCTTGAAGGACATGGGTTTGGACTTGCCAGCCCATCTGCATGTGGATTCCCTTCCATCTCTGCCGTCCCTGAGACACAGAAACCAATCTCTCCTCCTCAGCCCACCCAGCGTGAGGACGGCAAGAGTGGAGACTTTATGATGGCCTGCTCCCCAAAAGTGAATACATTCTCTCCTACGTATGGTTTTCTTAATAGCAACTTCATTTCTCTAGCTAACTTTATTGTCATAAAGTTGTATGAAGTCTAAATGGAGTTATATCTTTGTAGCGATATGGATGGAACTGGAGGTCATTATCGTAAGTGAAATAAGCTATCACAGAAAGACCAATATAGAATGTTCCCACTTGTAAGAGCTAAAAAGTAGAACATGCTAAGGTAGATTGTGGAGAAATGGGGGAAGACTAGGAAGGGCTGTGGGAGAGGTGGCGAGAAGTGGGTTAAAGGGCCCAGACAGTCAGGTAGAGGGAGTGGACTCTGTGTCTGAGAGCAGAGAGGAGTCTGCATGTGACGAAAATGTGTTGTGCATGTACTCTGGGCATGGACATGCTGAATACCCACACGCATAAAGAATATTTCTCATGCAGCCCCTACATTTATCCAAATAAAAATTTTTTTAAATCCAAAAAAGTGAAAGAAGGTTTTGGGGGAGTTAGAAGTTGCACAGAGATTGTTGATTACGGGGGGACCGGCGCCCCTGACTCCTACATTGTTCCCAGGGCAATTGTATTTCCTCTCAGTCTTGTCTTTTCTTCCCAGGGTTTTTTACTAAGCACAAGCTTTTAATTTTGATAAAGTCAAGTTTATCTGTTTTTTCTCTTAGGGAAGAACTCTTTGCCCTGCCCTAAGTTTTGAAGATACTCGTGTATTTTTTAAACTTCTCAATCAATTTTGCATTGATCCCTGTGTACAGAACGAGGCAGCTCAGGTTGGGGTCATTCATTGTTTTGGCCTCTCGATGTGCAGTTGTCCAGCACCACACACTTCTAGGGCTACGCTCTGATGAAAGGCCTTTGTATCTTTGTGGAAAAAATACGATGAGGGCGGCACCTGTGGCTCAGTGAGTAGGGCACTGGCCTCATATACTGAGGGTGGTGGGTTCAAACCTGGTCCTGGCCAAACTGCAACAAAAAAATAGCTGGGTACCATCGCGGGCACCTGTAGTCCCAGCTACTCGGGAGGCTGAGGCAAGAGAATCGCCTAAGTCCAAGAGCTGGAGGTTGCTGTGAGCAGTGATGCCACAGAACTCTACTGAGGGTGGCAAAGTGAGACTCTGTCTCTAAAAAAACGAAAGAAAGAAAGAAAAAAATCACGGCTTGGCGCCTGTGGCTCAGCAGGCTAAGGCACCAGCCACGTACACCTGAGCTGGTGGGTTCGAATCCAGCCTGGGCCCGCCAAACAACAATGATGGCTGCAACCAAAAAAAATGGCCGGGCGTTGTGGCGGGTGCCTGTGGTCCCAGCTACTTGGGAGGCGGAGGCAGGAGACTCGCTGGAACCTAGGAATTGGAGGTTGCTGTGATGATCATGGCTATGATGCCATGGCACTCTATTCAGGGTAACAGCTTGAGGCTCTGTCTCAAAAAAAAAAAAGAAGAAAGAAAGAAAAAAAGAAAAAAAAATCAGTTGGGCAAATTCAATGGGGGAGGTCTCTTTTGGGGTTTTCTATTCTGTTCCATTGATCTATATGTGTGTCCCTCTGTTCCTCTGTCCCAATGATACACAATTTTTATACCTTTTTAAAAAAGAAATTTTTACCAGACAGGGTTTTACTCTATTTTCCAGGCTGGAGTACAGTGGTGTTATCACAGCTCACAGCAGCCTCAAACTCCAGGGCTCAGGTGATCCTCCTGCCTCAGCCTCCTGAGTAGCTGGGACTGCAGGTAACCACCACCCTTATTTATCACATGGTCTTTATAACTGCTGTTACAGTAAGCCTTGAAATTGGGAGCCTGATTCTCCCATTTAATTCTTTTTTTTTTTTTGAGACAGAATCTCACTTTGTTGCCCTGGGTAGATTGCCATGGTGTCATATCTCACAGCAGCCTCAGACTCCTGGGCTCAAGCGATTCTCTTGCCTCAGCCTCTCAAGTAGCTGGGACTACAGGCACCCACCACAATACCTGGCTATTTTTACAGATGGGGTCTCGCTGTAGCTCAGGCTGGTCTCGAACTCAGACAGGCTCAGGCAATCTGCCCGCCTCGGCCTACCATAGTGCTGGGATTATAGGTGCTGTGCCTGGCCCGCATTTAATGCTTTTTCAAAATTGTCTTAGATACTCTAGTTCTTTTGGCTTTTATTAAAAATTTTAGAATTATCTTGTCTATATCTACAAAAAGTCTGGGGTGGGTGCGGTTATAGTTGTGTTAAACTCATAAATCAGTTTGGGGAAAACTGACATCTTTACTACACTGAGCCTTCCAACCCATGAACATGGCACATTTCTCCCTTTATTTAGATCTCAGTTTCTTCACTGGTATCTTATAGTTTTTCACATACTAATCCTATAGATGTTTTGTTAGATTTATGTGTGTATATTGCTTCTTTGTGTTTTTCCTTTTTTTTTCTTTTGAGTGTAAATGGCATTATTGTATATTGAATTCTGGTTACTGCTAATATAGAGAGATCCAGTTGCTTCTCTTAAGGTCTGTAACCTTGATTGACTTACTCATTCTCGGAGGTGTTTTATAGATTTCCTGGAGTTTCCTGCATAGACGATCATGTCACCTGCACATGGGGACAGCTTTGTTTTTTCCTTTGGATTTTCTTTCTGTCTTTTTTTTTTCTTTGAGACAGAGTCTCACATGTCACCCTCGGTAGAGTGCTATGGCGTTACAGCTCACAGTAACCTCCAGCTCTTGGGCTTAAGCAATTCTCTTGCCTCAGCCTCCCAAGTAGCTGGGACTACAGGCACCTACCACAATGCCCGGCTATTTTTTGGTTGTGGTTGTCATTGTTATTTGGCAGGCTTGGGCTGGGTTTGAAGCCATCGGCTTTGGCGTATGTGGCTGGCACCCTAGCTGCTGAGCTACAGGTACTGAGCCTCCTGGATTTTCTTGCCTGTGGCACTGCCTGGAATTTCCAGCACAGCGTTGCTGAGGGTGGCGTGAATGCCTCCTTACCCTGCTCCCCATCTTGAGCAGAAAGTGTTAGTCTGTAGATACTTTTTACCACGTTGGTGAAGTTCCCATCTTTGGGAGTTATTTCTTTGAGAGTTTTATCATGAATGAATGAGATAACCCCTCTTTCATTCTGGATACTGATAATTAACTTGTATCTTCTCTCTTTTTTCTGTGTCAGTCTTGCTAGAGTTTTGTCAGTTTTAGTCATCTTTTCTTTATATATATATCGTTGAATGTTTTATTATTATTATTATTTATTTATTTTTGTAGAGACAGAGTCTCACTTTATCGCCCTCAGTAGAGTGGCGTGGCGTCACACAGCTCACAGCAACCTCCAAATCCTGGACTTAGGCCATTCTCTTCCCTCAGCCTCCCGAGCAGTTGGGACTATAGGTGCCCACCACAACGCCCAGCTATTTTTCTGTTTTGCAGTTTGGCCAAGGCTGGGTTTGAACCCGCCACCTTCGGTATATGGGGCCGGCGCCCTACTCGATGAGCCACAGGTGCTGCGTGCCCTAGGTTTTTGAAGTGGGGGCTAAGATTATTGCTTGACACTTTTCCTTTTTTTTTTTTTTTGAGACAGAGCCTCAAGCTGTCACCCTGGATAGAGTGCCGTGGCATCACAGCTCACAGCAACCGCCAATTCCTGGGCTCAAGTGAGTCTCTTGCCTCAGCCTCCCAAGTAGCTGGGACTACAGGTGCCTGCCACAACGCCCGGCCATTTTTTGGTTGCAGCTGTCATTGTTGTTTGGCAGGCCGGGCTGAATTCGCGCCAGCTCAGGTGTACATGACTGGCGCCTTAGCCCGTTGAGCCACAGGCGCCGACCCACTTTCCTTTTTTTTCATCCGTATACTTAATGGTATAAATTTTGCTCTCAGCTGCACGTAAGTGGTGTCCCACACATTTCATACATCATATTTTTCATTATTTATTTATTTATTTAATTTATTTAATTTTATTTATTTTATTCGTATTTTTCATTTCATTCTGTATCTGACGTCCCGAGTCACCATCTTTGACACAGGGATTACTTGGGAGTCTGATGTTTGTTTCTGAGTGTCTAGAGTGTCCTACTTTCCTGTTAGGATTTCTGGTTTGATTCTGTTTGGTCGGCACATGCTCTGTGTGATTCCAAGTTATTTAGATTTCTTGAGGTCTGCTTTCTGGGCCAGGGCATTGACCATCTTGGCATGTGTTTGCTGAGCACCTTCTTGAGTGTGGATCCCGTTGTTGAGTGGAGTGTTCTGTTAGCATCGATGACTCTGTGAGTTGGTAGTATTGTTCTCTGTCCGTGCTGATTTTCCCTCTAGTTGTTTTGCCATTGTTGAGAGAAGGTTGTGGACATCTCCAACTAGAGCTGTGAATCTGTCATCTTGCAGTGCTGACGGTTTGTGCGTTGTCTAATTTGTAGCTCCAGCATTTGGTATGTGCCGTGTCATCCTGGGGGACTGACCCTTGGAACATTATGTTATCTCTCTCTCTGTTTCTGATGATTTCCTTTGCTCAGAATTCTACTTTATTTGATGTAAATAAAACAACCCTTGCTCTCATTTGATTGTTTGCATGATTTATCTTTTACTGTCCTTTTCATTTCAGGCTACCTATATCGCTATATTTGAAATGAGTTTCTTGCAGACAGCATATAACCGGGTCATATTTTTTAATTTATTCTATCAATTTCAGTCTTTTAATTACTATATTTAGGTCATTTACATTTAATGAAATTATTTATATGCTTAGGGATTAAGCCTACTATTTTATATTTTGATTTTGTTTGTACTGTCTTTTGTTTCTTTTTCCTGCCCCCTTGAGCCATTTGAAGTTTTGAAATTTCATTTTGAGCCGGGCACAGTGGCTCACACCTATAATCCCAGCACTATGAGAGGCGGAGGTGGGTGGATCACCTGAGCTCACAAGGTCGAGACCAGACTAACCAAGAGCAAGACCTCCATCTCTACTAAAAATAGAAAAATTAGCTGGACTGTGGCTCACCTGTTCCTACATCAGACATTTTCCTTTACAATGGGCACAAGCTACTTTGTAGATAATGAGCTAGCAAAGATGACCTGTAGGGACAGGACCAGATTCCTGCGTCTGCCCTGCGAAGGTCTCCATGTGGCCAAACTGTGAAGCCAGCCCCAGCCATTGCTGCCCCACTCATGGCACTCTGATCTCAGGGTGCTCTGGATGGTGTGGCTGAGACCAGCCCAGTCATCCTGGTCCCTGTGAGTTCCTGGTCCTCGATAAGGAAAAGGGATGTGATCCACAGGTTAAGACAGGATGCAAGGCTGGGTGCAGTGGCTCATGCTTGTAACCCCAGCACTCTGGGAGGCCAAGGCAGGTGGATTGTTTGAGCTCAGGAGTTTGAGATCAGCTTGAGCAAAATGAGACCCTGTCTCTGCAAATAGAAAAATTAGCCAAGTAGTAGTCCCAGTTACTGGGGAGGCTGAGGCAAGAGGATTGCTTGAGCCCAAGAGTGTGAGGTTGCTATGAGCTGTGATACCAGGGCATTCTACTGAGGGTGACATAGTAAGACTCTGTCTCCAAAAAAAAAAAGACAGGATGCAGACAGAATGAGGGATGTAACCTGCCTTAGGGGAAAAAACAATAAGAACAGAAAAAAGACAGTGATTGCTGAGGCCTGCTGCTGTTTGGGTTCACTCAGGTGATGCAAGAAGGTGGGGCGGGGTTACATCAGGCTGCGAGGCATGGCCTGGGCAGGTGTGTCCCTTTGGGTGTCCTGCCAGAGTAATTTTCACAGTTTTAAATGAGACTTGTACACGTCCACAGTAAGCACGTGCCACACAGTTGTTTAACCCATTAATGGAGGAGCCATAGGACGGTAAAGCTGGTGGGGAGGCGCCCGCGGGCGCGGCGCCTGAATGTCAAAGGCGTGTGGGGCCCTGTGCTGCCAGGTCCTCTGCACTAGGGCTGAGGCTGGCTCACGGCCTAAGGGCCCAGACCCATCACCTCTGGCGCTGCCCCTTCTATAGAAAGGCATCTTCGTATCGTGTCCTGGGTGAACACGAACTGGGCAGAGCTTCCATAGGCAGCACGTCCTAGGGTGTCCTCTGGACAAATGAGGTGTTGCTGGGAACCCGGGGAATGAGTGTATAGTGCCTGCCACCACCAGTCTCCTTTATTTTCAGCTGTTTTTTTTTGCAGTTTTTGGCCGGGGCTGGGTTTGAACCCACCACCTCCGGTATATGGGGCTGGCGTCCTACTCCTTTGAGCCACAGGCACTGCCCCTTTATTTCCAATTTTCAATAACATTTATTTATTTATGATACAGAGTCTCACTCTGTCACTCTGGGTAGAGTGCTGCAGCGTCATAGCTCATAGCAACCTCAAACTCCCGGGCTCAAGTGATCCTCTTACCTCAGCCTCCCGAGTAGCTGGGACTATAGGCACCTGCCACAATGCTCAGCCAGTTTTTCTATTTTTTTGTAGAGACTTGGTCTTGCTCTTGCTCAGACTGGTCTCAAACTCCTAAGCTCAGGTGATCCACCTACCTCGCCCTTCCAGAGTGCTGGGTTAAGTTTTCTTTTTCTTTCTTTCTTTTTTTTTTTTAATGACACATTAAAATTTGCTTTAATACTTCTTTGAGGGAAAAAAAAAATCACACTTTTAGTGAATGAACAAGAAACATTTTTACAGTAGCAGTAGCCTGTTCTTTTTATCTACCATGCCATGAATTCATAGGGAAAAGGTTTCAATAGCTCAGTGGCGGGTAACTTGCCATTGGATGTGATAAAGTGTTGACTGACTTTTGAATTCATGGGAAATAGGTTCCAGCACCTTGTACCACTCTTCCATGGAGTCTATGGGGGTTATCCTGTGTGCTATACTATATACCTATTATGCCATGAGCTCATGGGGAATAAATAGGTTCTTGCACCTAAAAACATGGGTCCACTGATACTCCTGTGTGCTATGTTATATGCTTATTATGCCATGAATTCATAGGGAATGGGTTCCAGGAGCTCAGGCTCCTTTCCGTTGGTTCTCACAAAGTGGGCTTCTCTGGGTGGAGCAGGCTGGCACTTTAGTTGAACCCAGG
>CAUYRH010012311.1:0-55379 GCA_963574655.1 Perodicticus potto | reverse complement strand
CCGGACTCTGCTGGCTTGTTTGTATGGAGGTATGGCGAACCTCCTTCATGGGGGAGGGGACTCCCGTCTGCTTGGTGATGTGCTCTGTACCTTTTTGTTTGTGTCCTCGGGGTCTCAGGTCTCCCCAGCAGGGTTGATGTGCACTCTTCGACCTTTTCTTTTGGCTCAGATCCAAACCATTGGCTTTCTTGCTGAGTTTCTGTCCATTAACGCTCCTTTTGGATGGGAACCTCCGCGGAAAGCTGGCTACAGATAGCCATCTTGGCTCCTACCCCCTTCATTGCTAATATTTGCTGATGAATCATATAGGAAGTTCTGATGACTTTTGGTGACTCATTCAGAACCAAACATTGAAATTCAAATCGACATTCTAGCATAGCTGGAACACTATCTGTGCAAATACCACAAACCTTTTCCCAAGATATCTTACACTCTTTCAGAAATGAACCAACTGTGTCAAATACATCACGTGCAGTAGTTGTTGTTTCAAGAGGTTTGCAAAAAAGAAACTCATCTTTAATGTTGCCATCATTAATATACCTCACATAAACCAGTAACTGTGAACAGTTTGCAACATTTGTAGATTTGTTAGGCTGGATACTAAATATTGGAAGTCGAGTAGATTTAATTTCCTGGATCACCTGATTAAGAATATCAGCAGACATGTCATCTATTCATCTGCAGACAGTATTGTTAGATAAGGAAATTGCACTCAATGTTGTAACAGATTTGTCTCCAATCATACCTTGAACAATGTCTTTGGCTACTGGCAACAGTAAATCCTCAGCAATGGTGTGAAGTTTCATAGCTCTGGCAATTCTGAGAGCCACCAAATATGAAGCTTCAATATTTGCTACATATTGTTTGTGTTACTTGCCATCAGTGTCAAGTCTAGTTTCTTGAGTCCATTGGCTTTGCTTTTAAATACTTGGTATCTTTGCCAGCAAAGCTCAGATGCTTGCTATCAACATGTCGTTTTAGCTTGTTCAGCTTCATAGATTTAGCTGATAGAATTTCACAACAAATAACACATTGTGGTTTCTCAATTCCTGCTGTAATTATTGAGGTAAACCATACTGTAAAAAATCCTCACTATATTTTCTTTTCTTAATGTTCTTCTCTACATGAACCATTGCCATGGGATGGTTTGCTAATGAAAATAATATATAACAATAGCTTTAATAATACAAAAGAAGATACACAGCATGGTTCAGTCAATACAGTTCTTTAAAGTTTTCTATGATTTACCATTTTCTGTTGTTCTCTTTTTACATATCTGTTACTATCACAAGGGGACAGTATTCACATCAACAACAGCTGAATATAAAAAGACGGATCAGCATCCAGATTAAGTTCCCATGGTACAGATATTTGGTTTTTTGGCAGTAGTTGATGAGTTTACAGTATGTGATTTTACATTTACCCAATAATTATAATTCACAAAGTGTCATTTTACCTCCAGCACTGCTGCTTTCAACACAGTAGCTACTTTTAACAGAGTAGCTGCTTTCAACACAGCAGCTGCTTTCTACACATGTGTGACTGGTTTGCATTAGGGCACCAATCCTGTCATATGCACCTGTATTTGTACTGGGTGTATGTGATGTGTGTGGCCTGATGATGTCATCACGCTGGGTACTCATATGTGAGTGTATCTGCATGTGGGAAGACCTGCCTGGAGATGGATAGAGGAGTGGTGTCTCGGTTCTGAAGACCATTGGGAATATGTGTTTTCCAGTGGTCTTAGGCAACCCCTGTTAAAGGGTAGTTCGACCCCCAAAGGGGTCACTGGTTCAGAACCACTATCCTATTGTCAAGTGGAGTATTCTATAAATGTCAATTAAATCAAGTAGGTAAATAACATTGGGCAGATCTTTTATATTATTTATTGTTTTTCTGTCTGCCTTTTCTTTCCTGAGAGATAGTTCTAGAAGTCTTTAATTGTAGATTTATTTATTCATGCTTTCAATTCTATGAATTATTGTTTCACATGTTTTGAAGGTTCCTGGTTAATTGCTTGTTCATTAAAAATTGTTATATCTTCATGGTGAATTGACCTTTTATCACTATTTAATGTCTTTCTTTATCCTTGGAAATATTCCTTGTTCTAAAGTCTATTCGATCTGATAGAAATATAACTACTCTAGTTTCTTTTGATTAGTATTTGCATGCTATATATTTTTTCTTTCCTTTCTTTTTAAAATATCTTTAACTTTATACAGTATTAGTAAATATAATTGACTCTTGCTTTTTTGTCCTATGTGATAATCTTTGCCTTTTAGTGTAATGAAATTTATATTTAATAAAAAAAAATACTTAAAAATAGAGTTTGCCCTGCACAGAGTGAGTCAAAGTTATAAGGAGGCCCCTCACCCAGATAGGGTGCACTGTACTCATTATGTGTAAATTTACCCATTCCTCTTCCCCCATTCTATATCCTAATTTTCCATTGAATTTTACTTCCATATGTGCACAGAAGTGTTGATTAACTAGTTCTAATTTAGTTTTGAATGCATGTGGCATTAGTTTTGCTGTTCTTATGATTTTTCACTTACAAGAATGGTTTCCAGATCCCTCCAGGTTATCCAAAAAAGTAAATAGCCCTCAATTTTTTTTGTGGCTGAGTAGTACTCCACAGTATGCATATACCACATTTCATTAATTCATTCATGTATTTATGGATGTTTAGTTTATTTCCACATCTTTGAGATTGTGAACTGTGCTGTTATAAACACTTGTGCTGTGTTTTCCATTTTATAAAATGAGCCAGTGGGATTGCTGGATCAAATGGTAGGTCTGCTTCAGCTTCTTTGAGGTATAACCATACGATTTTCCCTAGAAGTTGCGCTAGTTGTAGTCCTACAAAAAAAGTATATGAGTTCCTTTCACTCTGCATCTGCACCATCATCTGTTATTTTGGGATGTTTTAATACAAGCCATTCTCATTGGAGTTAGGTGATATCTTATTGCGGTTTTGATTTACATTCTTCCAATGATTAGAGATGAGCATATTTTTATGAGTATGTTGGCTGTCGATATTTTTCTTTTAAAAAGATTCTGTCCATGTATTTTGCCTACATTTTAATGGGGTTTTTTGGTTGTTTGTTGCTGATTTCCTTGAGTTGAGTATGGTTTTGCTTATCAGTCATATTACATATGAACATTTCTCCCTTTCTGTAGATTTTCTAGTCAATCTTTTGATTGTGTCATTGGCTGCACTGAAGCTTTTTAATTTGATCAGGTACCACGAATTTGTTTTTATTGTTGCTACACTTGCTTTCAGGACCTTCTTCATGAATCTTTACTTAGGCTGATGTAAGAGTTTTTCAACATTTCCTTCTAGGATGTTTATAACTTCTGCAAGCCTTTTATCCATTACGAGTTAATTTTTGTGAGTGATGAGAGATGTAGATACTGGTTCAGGTTTTAATTTAATTTAATTTAATTTGTTATTATTTGGGATTCATTGACAGTACAAAGAATTAGGTGACACTGATTGCATTTGTTAGATAAAGTCCCTCTTCTACTTGTGTCCCACCACAAAGAGGTGTGCCATACACCATGTCCTTCATTTCTTTCTCTCCTCCTCTCTCCCTGTGGCCTCATTTCCCTACCCCATCCCTGCTATGAACTCATCGCCTGCCTTCATGTTAGAATTCAGTACATTGGATTCTTGCTTCTTCCATCTTGTAATGTTTTACTAAGTAGAATGTGTTCCACCTCCATACAGGTTAATACAAAAGATGTAAAGTCTCCATCTTTATTAATGACTGAATACCATACCACAGCCTGTTAATCCATTCCTGCTTTGGTGGGCATTTAGGCTGCTTCAAACTTTTATAGATTATGAATTGAGAGAAATAGTCTAGATGCAGGTCCAGTTTCATTCTTTTAGCTGTAGTTATCCAGTTATCCCACTAGCATTTATTAAATAGGGATTCTTTTCTCCAGTGTATGTTCTTGTTTGGTTTATCAAATGTCAGGAGGCTGTAAGATGGTAGTTTCATCTTATGGTTTGCAATTCTATTCCAAATGTCAAAGTCTCTATTTCTGTGCTCAAACCATGCTGTTTTATTTTCTATGGCCAAAAGTCTTATACAGAGATAACCTCAGATTTTTTTATTACTAAGTATTAATTGCCTTGGCTATATGGGTTTTTTCTGGTTCCATTCAAAATGAAGAATCATTTTTTTCAAATCTTGAAAGTTTGTTGATGGTATTTTTTTTTTTTTTTTTAGACAGACTCACTACTTCACCCTTAACAGAGTGCTATGGCTTCACAGCTCACAGGAACCTCAAAACCTTGGGCTTAAGTGATTGCGTCACAGCTCACAGGAACCTCAAAACCTTGGGCTTAAGTGATTCTTTTGCCTCAGTCTCCCAAGTAGCTGGGACTATAGGTGCCCACCACAACACCAGCTATTTTTGTTGTTGTCATTGCAATTGTCATTGTTGTTTAGGTGACCAGGGCTGGGCTCGAACCTGCCATTCTTGGTGCATGTAACTGGCACCGTAACCACCATGCTACGGATGCCAAGCCATGATGATGGTATTTTAATGGGGATTGCATTGAATCTGTAGATTGCTTTTGGACGTATAGGAATTTTGATGATCTTGATTCTCACAGCCATGAACATGGTTTCTTCTTCCATTTGTTAATGTCTTCTGCAATTTCTTTTCTCAGGGTTTCATAATTCTCTTTGTAGATATCCTTCACCTCTTTTGTTGGTACATTACTGAGTATTTGATTTTCTTTGAAGTTACTGTGAATGGTATTGTACCCTTAATTTCCTTCTCAACTTGGCTCTTATTGGAGTACACAAAGGCTACTGATTTATGGATATATATTTTATACCCTGAAACATTACTGTAGTTTGTTGATAAATTCTAGGATTCAAGTTGTTGAGTCTTTGGGGTTCTCTAAGTTTGAGATCACATCATTAGCAAAAAGTGAAAGTTTAACCTCTCTTGCCCCATTTGGATTCCCTTTATTTCCTTCTCTTTCCTGATTGTATTGGCAATAACTTCTAGCACTATGTTGAATAGTACTGGTGCTATAAGACAATCTTGTCTGATTCCAGTTCTGAGTGGAAAAGCTTTCAGTTTTACTCCATTCAGTCTAATATTACTGTAGATTTGTTGTAGAAGGCTTCCATCAGATTAAGAAATGCCTATATTGTTAAGTGTTCTAATTAGAATAATATAGGCATATTATTGATCTGTTTTGCCCTCCATTTCTCTTCCTCTTTGAAAGTTTGGGAGCATTCAAAAGCTTTGTCTTTGATGTCTTTGATGTCAGAAATCATTTCTTCTGCTGGCTCCATTCTATTACAGAGGGATTCCTCTGTATTTCTCAGATCTTTGAGTGGTGCATATTCTTGTCTCAATGTGTCAAAATCTTTGGTCATTTTGTCTTTGAATTTGTTGAATTCTAGAGACATCTTTTGGATTACTGCTTGAAATTCCAATTCCATCTTTTCCTCCATTCTGTTGATCTTGTTTGCTATTACAATTCTGAATTCAATTTCTGACATCTCAGCTATTTGTTTACGCATGGGATCTTGTGCTGTGTCTGCTTTATCTTTCCTTGGGGGAGTTGATCTACTCTGATTATTCATATTGCCAGAGTTTTTCCATTGATTCTGCTTCATGATTGTTTTTCACCATTGCCTCTGGCCATCTACAAAGTTGGGGAGTTGTCTCTCCAAGATTAGATCCCAGCAGGAATACTCTATTGTTGGTGGATCTTTGTAGGAAGTGACCCTGTGTAGCAGGGAGTTCTGGCTGTGGGAGCAGGTCCGGAGGGAGGCACACATGGATCTAGCAGCAGGGTAGGGGATGGTGCACACGGTTCTGGCAGTGCCTGGTGCCTGGTGACTTTGACAAAGAGAGCCCCTGGCTGCAGAAGTCTCTGGTTGGGTGGAGGGCTCCACGCAGAGGTAGGGAGGGTGCCAGAGGGAGGGCACGGGTTCCATGGTTTCTGAATTCCCTGGGTGGAGGGGCGGTGCTGGTGTGGAGGCAGGGAGGGAAAGGAAGGGAGGACACGGGTCACACAGCTCTTGGAGCCCCTGGCCGGAGCAGGAGAGCTGGTGCCCGGAGGCATGGAATGGAGTTTGCATGTTTTCTGGAGTCCCTGGCTGGGGCAGGCAAGTGAGGGCAGTTGCTTGTGGCTCAGCATGGAAGTTCTCTCTGCTCCTGGAGTCCCTGGCTGGAGAAGGTGGGTGAGGGCGAGTGCCTGGTGATGCAGCAGGGAGCTTGCATGGTTCCTGGAGTCCCTGACCTGGACAGATGCCCTGCTGCATGGCACAGAGTTTGTGCGGTTCCCAGGTGTCCCTATCCGGAACCTGGGGAGCAGGCACCTGGTGGCACCGCGTGGAGTTTGCACGGGTCCCAGAGTTCCTGGCCAGGTCCGGTGGTGCCGAGATGCCTGGTTCCCGGAGTCCCTGGCTGCTGTGGGTGGGCATTGGGGGGAGGCTAGACGGAACCCCAAGTGGCTCTTGCCTGGTGGGGGGCTTGGTCTGGCAGACAGGGAGGGGGTGGTGCTGCTCAAGAACCTCCTCCCACAATCTCAGCATGTGTGAGGCTTCTGGTTCATCAGGTAAGGGAGGAAGGGTGTACTGGAAGTTCAGAATGGCAGAGAAAACTTTAGTTCAGTTTTTCTGCCTAGCAAGAGAGTGTTCAGGCTCACAGCAGGGTACCTCTGATCAAGTAGCACCTACTTCCCATAGCACTCTCCCGTGGGGTGAGACAAGAGGTCCATAATTCACTGCTCATTTGTAGAAAACCTGCAGGAGCAAACAAACAGGAAAAGCAAAGGAAGCAAAAGAAAACCAACCCCCCCACAGCTTTCTTGGGGGAGGGGATGGACACTTTTCTTTTCAGATGAATTTTGTACCTAAAGCATGCTTTCTTGGAGTCGCAGCTTGCATCAGAAGAGGTGACCTGCAGTTATAACTTCTCGCTTGGCTGGGCTCCACGTCTTCAGCTTAATTGGGCATTTTCTGGATGTTATACTTCCCTTTGGACAGGAGCCTCTTTCTGAAGCTGCTTCCAGTTGGCCATCTTGCCCCTCACCCCTGGGATGATTATTTTTGTTGGATTTAAGTTCCACCTTTATTGCCTTCTGGTCTAAGAAGATACAAGATATAATTTCTATTCTTTAATTTTGCTGAGGTTTTATTTTTATCCTAGGATGTGGTCTATTTTGGAGTATGTACCATGGGCTGATGAGAAAAATCTATATTCTGAAACTTTGGGATAGTGTGTTCCGTATATTTCTATAAATCCTCTTTGTTCTAGGGTCACATTTAAGCCCTTTGTATCTTTGTTTAGTTATTGTTTGGAGGATCTGTCCAGTTCTATCAGAGGAGTGTTACAGTCCCTGGCTATTATGATGTTATCAGACCCATCAAGGTTTGTTTCATCAATTTGGGAGCATTTAAGTTGTGTGCATAAATATTTCAAATTGAACTGGGAATGGTGGCTCATGCCTGTAGTCCTACCACTCTGGGTGGCCAAGGTGGGTGGATTTCCTGAGGTCATGAATTCAAGACCAGCCTGAGGCAGAAGGAGACCCTGTCTCTAAAAATAGCTGGGCATTGTGTAGTCCCACCTACTAGTGAGGCTGAGGCAAGAGAATTGCTTCAGCCTATGAGTTTGAGGTTGCTGTGAGCTATGATGCTGTGGCACTCTACCAAGTGTAAAAAAGTGATTGTCTCAAAAAATATATATGTGTATATATATATTTATAATTTATAAATATACATACATATAAATATTTATATATTTAAATTTGAAATGTCTTTATTATATATTTATAATATATAAATAAACATACATATAAATATTTATATATTTAAATTTGAAATGTCTTTTTGTTTTATTGTTCTTTTGACCAGTATAAAGTGTCCATATTTGTCTTTCTTAAATTTAGTTGCTATAAATCAGCTTGTATCTGAAAATAATAGTGCAACTCCTCCTTTCTTCTGATTTCCATTTGCTTGAAATACTCTTTTCTATCTTTTAAACCTGAGTCTTGATTTGCTCTTCAAGGCTAGGTGTGTTTCCTGGAGGCAGCATCTATTTCGGTTTTTTAAATGTGAATATCCAGTTTTTCAGTACCACTACTGACAAAGATTCTTTTCCTCAGTGTATATTTTTATCTGTCTTGTAAAAAATCAGAGGAAAATATCAGGATTATTTCATGTCTGGAGTCTCTGTTATGGTCCATAGGTGTATGTGTCTATTTTTGTGCCAGTATTATACTTTTTTTTTTTTTTAACTATAGCTTTGTAGTATAGCTTGAAGTCTGGTAAAGTGATTGCACCCTCTTTGTTCATTTGATGAAAGATTGCCTTTGATATTAGTGATTTTCTTCCCTGTATATGAAGTGTAGATCTATTTTTCATAGATTTGTAAAAAAGTGCATTTGTATTTTATTAGGGATTGGTTTGAACCTGTAAATCTCTTTGGGTGCTATAGACATTTTAACAATGTTGATTCTACAAGTATGTTTTCCCATTTGTTTATGTCTTCCATAATTTCTTTTCTCAGTTCTCCTTATAGAGGTCTTTTACTTCCTTTGTAAAGTATATTCCAAGTTATTTAATTTTATTTATTTCCACTGAGAAAGGTATTGCATCTTTTTTTGAGTCTCTGCTTGACTTTTCTTGGCATATAAATGAGTTACTGATTTTAGTAAATTTACTTTGTGGCTAAATTCTACTGAATATTTTTATCCCTTCCAGAATTCTCCTGGTTGAATATTTGGGTTTTCTAGATACAAAATCATGCCATTAACAAAGAGCAATCATTTCACGTTTTCCTTTTCACATTTCAGTACCCTTGATTTCCTTTTCTTGTCTGACATCTCAGCCTGTGACTGCCAGCAATATGTTGAACAGAAATGAATTTAGTAGGCAACCTTTCCTATTTCCCATTTGAAGCATAAATGCTTTCATTTTTTTCACACTTTTATGTAATGTTGTTTGTTTGTCACATACAGCCTTTATAATTTTGAGGTAAATGCCGCCTATGCCTATTTTGTTAAGCATTATTACTATAAAACAGTGCTAAATGTTGCCTAATGCTTTTTTGTTTTTGCCTATATTGAAAGGATCATATAGTCCTTGTTTTTCAATCTATTTAACTGGTGGATTACTTTCATTGATTTGCCTATGTTGAACAATCCCTGTGTCTAAGGGAGGAAGCCTACTTGGTTAAGATAAATCATTTTTTTGGTGTATAGCTGGATTCAGTTTGCTACGATTTTTTTTTCAGAATTTTTGCATCGATATTCATAAGGGATATTGGTCTTTAGTTTTCTTTTCCAGTTGTGCCTCTTCTTAGCTTTGGTAACAAGGTGATATTTAAATCTTTGAGTGAGTTAGGGAGGATTCTATCCTCAATGTTAAGGAATGATTTCTGAGGTATAGAGACAAATTCTTCTTTGTAGGTTTGGTATAATTTTTGATTTGACATCATCTAGTCTAGAAATTTTTATGTTGGAATAATTATCACTGCTTCAATTTTGGTGCTTGATATTGGTCTTTGGAGGAATCCCATACGTTTCTGATTCAGCCTAGATAGGCTGTGTGTTTTCAAAAACTTGTCCATTTTCTCCTCATTTTCATGTTTATGAATATAGAGATTTTTACAGTATTCTGAGATGATATTTTCATATCCATGACATCACTAGTAATTTTCCCTTTCATTTTTTTATTAAATCATAACTGTATACATTCATGCATTTATAGGGTACAAAGTACTGATTTTATATACAATTTGGAATGCTTACATCAAACAGGTCAACATAGCCTTCACCTCACTTACTTAATTATTATGTTAAGACATGTATACTCTATACTTAATGGGTTTGACACGAATCCTTGCAATTTAAATCCCACCATTTAACTTCCCTCCATCCAACCTCTTCTCTCTCTCCTTTCCCCCTCCTCTTCCTTCCTTCATTCTGGTCTATAGTTGCATTTTATCTTTCATATGAAAGTGTGAGTAATTATAAATTGTTTTCATAATCTTACTGAGTACATTGGATACTCTTTCTCCAATTCTTGAAATACTTTACTAAGAAGAATATGTCCCAGCTCCTTCTGTGTAAACATAAAAGAGGTAAAGGCTCCATCTTTTTCAAGGCTGCATAATATTCCATGGTATACATATACCACAATTTATTAATCCATTCATGGGTTTTGGGGCACTTGGGCTTCTCCCATGACTTGGCAATTATGAATTGAGCTGCAATAAACAATCTGGTGTAAATATCTTTGTTGTAAAGTGATTTTTGGTCTTTGGGATATACACCTAGTAGAGGAATTGCAGGATCCAATGGCAGGTCTACTTTTAGATCCCTAAGTGTTCTCCAAACTTCTTTCCAAAAGGAGCGTATTAGCTTGCATTCCTACCAGCCATGCAGAAGTATTCCCTTTTCTCCACATTCATGCCAACATCTATAGTTTGGGATTTTGTTATGTGGGCTACCTTATAGGAATTAGATGATATCTCAAAGTGTTTTATTTTTCCTTTTTTTTTCTTTTTACATATACATATGTTTATTAGGTTTCTACTTTTTGCCTTCACAAAATTAAAAAGACTTAAATTTTAACAACAATAACAATGTTTAAGGTAAGGACTAGAAACAAAAACCTCTCAAAGAACCAGCGAAGATAAATACATTCACAAAAGAAATCAAACGATTGTTGCAATGAAGTATTAAGCAATAAGAACAATAGTAATGAAAAGAAAGTAACATTCACATTGTCAAATAAGAGTATGTCTATTATAGAATGCTTTGAATCTGAGGTTCAGTATGTAGTCATCAATTAACTTCTTATTATTTTTTTCTGAAGTCTCAAAAAATAGACAACTAATATTTATAAATAAAAATAAAAGATAATTCCAAAAAAACAGATCATGCCAAATCTTATAGACAATAGAAAAAGAAGAAATACTTCAAATCATTCTAATTAATCTGGGTACGCCTGATATTAAAATTGGAAAAAATGTACTATTATAAAGAGCAAATTACAAACACAATTCACTTATAAATGAAGATGCAGTATCCTGTATCCTAAACAACATATTAACAAGTTGCAGTAAAAATTAATGTTTAAGTAATGTACTTTAGTTAAAATCGAATCCAGCTCATGTGAGAATGTTACTATTTTCTTTCTTCCTTTTTTTTATTTTCCTTACCTTCACCCCCTCCCTCCTTCTCTGTCTGCTCTCCCCTTCCACCATGCTCCACCATGTCATTGTCATTAATTGTCCTCATATCAAAGTTAAATATATAGGATTCATACTTCTCCATTCCTGTGATGCTTCACTAAGGATAATGTGTTCCACCTCCATCAGTTTAGTACAAATACTGCAAAATCTCCATATTTTTTAATGGCTGAATAATATTCCATGGTAGACATGTACCACAGCTTGCCAATCCACTCCTGGGTTGAAGGGCATTTAGACTGTTTCCACATTTTAGTGATTGTAATTTTGGCTGCAATAAACAGCCTAGTACAAGTATCTTTATAATAAAATGTTATTTTTTCCTTCTAGATAGATGCCCAGTAATGGGATTGCAGGATCAAATTGGAGGTCTAGGTTGAGGTCTTTGAGGTTTCTCCATACTTCCTTCCAAAAAGGTTGTATTAATTTGCAATCCCACCAACAGTGTAAAAGTGTTTCTTTTTCTCCACATCCATGCCAGCATCTGCAGTTTTGATATTTTGTGATATTGGCCATTCTCGCTGGATTTAGATGATATCTCAGGGTGGTTTTAATTTGCATTTCTCTAATAATTAGGTATGATGAGCATTTTTTCGTGTGTTTGCTAGCCATTTGTCTGTCTTCTTTGGAGAAGGTTCTGCTCGTCCCTCTTCCCCATTGATGTATGGGATTGTTGTTTTTTTCTTGTGGATTAATTGAAGATCTGTATAGATCCTAGTTATTAAGGTTTTCTCTGATTCAAAATATGCAAATATCCTTTCCCATTGGGTAGGTTGTCTATTTGCTTTGGTTGTTGTCCCCTTGGCTGTACAGAAGCTTTTCAATTTAATTAAATCCCATTTGTTTATTGTTGCTGTTGTTGCTATTGCCATGGCAATCTTCTTCATAAAGTCTTTTGCCAGGCTGATATCCTCCAATGTTTTTCCTAATATTTCTTTGAGGATTTTTATCATTTCATGCCTTAAATTTAAGTCCTTTATCCATCTTGAATCAATTTTTGTGAGTGGAGAAAGGTGTGTGTCCAGTTTCAGTCTTTTACATATGGGTATCCAATTCACCCACCACCATTTATTGAATAGAGAGTCTTTCCCCCAGCGGACATTCTTGTTAGATTTATTGAAGATTAGGTGGCTGTAAGTTGTTGGTTTCCTGGTTTTATGTTCGATTCCAAATGTCTATGTCTCTGTTTTTGTGGTATAGGAATAAGCTCTTCTTTGAAGGTTTGATAGAATTCTGGTGTGAAGCCATTCAGACCAGGGGATTTTTTTGTTGGGAGATTTTTTTATTGTTTCTTTGATCTTGGTGCTTGAAATTGGTCTGTTCAGAAGATCTATTTCATCTAGGCTAAGTCTAAGGAGAGGATGTGATTCCAAATATTGATCCATTTCCTTCCCATTGTCAAATTCTGGGCATAAAGTTTCTGGTAGTATTTAGAGATAATCTCTTGTATCTCAGTGGCATCTGTTGTTATTTCCCCTTTATCATTTCTGACTGAGGTTACTAGAGATTTTACTTTTTTATTTCTAGTTAGTGTGGCCACAGGTTTTTCTATTTTATTTATTTTGTCAAAAATCAACTCCTTGTTTCATTAATTTTCTGAATGATTCTTTTGTTTTTAATTTCATTGATCTCTGATTTAATTTTGGATATTTCTTTTCTTCTTCTGGGTTTACGCTTAGATTGTTCTTTTTTTTTTCCGATTCCATCAGATGGCTTGTGAGTTTGTTGATACGCGCTCTTTCTGTTTTTTTGAACACAGGCTTCTAAAGTGATAAGTTTTCCTCTCAGGACTGTTTTTGATATATCCCATAGGTTTTGGTAGCTTGTGCCTTCATTGCTATGCTTAAGGAAGTTAATGATTTCCTTTTTCATTTCTTCCTGCACCCCAACTTCACTTCCATGCCTTTGTGTGAGGTTGAACGTTTTTGTTGGAATTGAGTTCCACTTTTAGTGCCTTGTGATCTGAGAAGATACAAGGTAGAATTTCAATTCTTTTGATTCTGTTAAGGTTTTTTTTGTGTCCTAAGATATGATCAATTTTGGAGAATGTTCCATGGGATGATGAGAAGAATGCATCTTCTTTATCTTTGGGACGGAGTGCTCTGTATACATTTATCAAGCACAGTTGTTCTAGGATCTCATTTAAATCTCTAATATCTTTGTTTAATTTCTGTTTAGAGGTTTTGTCCAGCTCTGAGAGAGGGGTGTTAAAGTCCCCTGTTATTGTGGTGTTATAGGATATCATATTGCTCAGACTGAGCAAGGTCTGTTTCAAAAATCTGGGAGCATTTAAATTTGGTACACAAATATTTAAAATTGAAATGTCTTCTTGTTGTAATTTTCCCTTGACCAATACGAAGTGACCATCATTGTCTTTTTTGACTTTGCTTGCTTTAAATCCACATGTATCCAGAAATAAGATTGCAACTCCTCTTTTCTTCTGAATTCTATTTGCCTGAAAAATTGGCTGCCAACCCTTAACTCTGAGTTTTAATTTGTCTTTTGATGTTAGGTATGTTTCCTGCACACAGAAAATGGATGGCTTGTGTTTTTTAATCCAGTCAGCCAATCTGTACCTCTTCAGTGGGGAATTCAAGCCATTGACATGTATTTAGATAATTGATAAGTGTGGTAGTGTTCTATTCAGCTTATTTTGCTTCGTTTTGTCTTTTGCATCATTGTGGAAACTAGGTTCTGACTTTTAATTTTTGGGTGTTTAATTTGCTGAAGGTCCATTGTGATGGTCAGTGTGTAGAACAGGTTGAAATATTTCCTATAAAGCTAGTTTGTTGTGGCAAACTTCCTCAATGTTAGCATATCAATAAAAGATTTAATTTCTCCATCAATTTTGAAGTTTAGCTTAGCGGGATATAGAATTCTTGGCTGGAAATTTTTCTGTTTAAGTAGATTAAAGATAGATGACCATTGTCTTCTGGCTTGAAACATTTCATTAGAGAAGTCCATGGTCACCCTGATAGATTTGCCCCTAGAGGTCAGTTGGTGTTTGCTCCTGGCAGCTTGCAAAATCTTTTCTTTAGTCTTGACTTTAGATAGTTTCATCACAACGTGCCTTGGAGAAGCTCTATTTGAGTTGAGGGAACCAGGGGACCAATATCCCTCTGAAAGGAGTATGTCAAAATCTTTGGTGATATTTGGGAAGTTTTCACTTATAATATTCTCTAGAATGGTGTCCATTCTTCTGGGGTATTTTTCTTCCCCCTCAGGGATACCTATAACTCATATATTTGAACACTTCATAGAGTACCATAATTCTGTCAGTGATCGTTCTGCTTTCTCTCTCTTCTTTTCTGCCTCTTTAACTATATGAGTTATCTCAAGAGCTTTATCCTCTACCTCTGAGATTCTATCTTCTGCATGATCTCATCTGTTGTTGATACTTCCTATTGCATCCTTAAGTTCCCTAATTGACTCCTTCAGTTCCTTCAGCTCTGTTATATCCTTTTTGTATTCTTATCATTCATCTCTTATTTGATCCTGTTTTTGGATTTCCTTTTGGTTATTTTCCACTTTCTCAACAATTTCCTTCATTGTTTTCATCATCTGCATTTTAAATTCCCCTTCTGTCATTTCTTTATAGGAGGAATCCTCTGCCATAGCTACCTCACGATCCCTAGACGGGGTTACTCTGAACTGGTATTTCATGTCACCAGGATTTTTCTGCTGATTCTTCTTCACGAGTGCTTTCTTGTATCTGTTTCTTTAGCCTAATTGTCCTTTCACTTCTTCTTGCTCTTTAAGTTACTGTGCCTCTGGCCTAAAGTTTAAATAAGTCATTTTTATACAAGAACAGAGGATGAAAAGATTGAAGGATGAAAATATTGAAGAAGGGAAAAAAGATTTAAAAAAGAAAGGAAAAAGAGAAAGAAGAGGAGGTGAGTAAAAGGAAAAATCAAAAAATGCAAGGAAAAATGTTGAAATGAAGAAGAAGAAGGAGAAGGAGAAGGAGAAAAAAAACCCAAAACCAAATAACTGAAAAGTATATATATCCTGCTGAATATTATCTGGTCAACAGGTGATGTTCTGAGGTATAAGATGTTGATTGCAATATGAATACATCTATTTGAGATGGAGATGGGAGGCCTCTGCTGGTCTCTCTGACCCTGCAGGCTTGGGAGCCCAAATGTTTCCTCAGCCCACTTAAAAGACACACCAAACTATGAACCTTGGCCAAGCAGAAGCTTTCCAAGGAAAGCACTTATCGCTGGGATCTCTCTTGGAGTGTTTGCCCACTAATCCAGTGCATCAAATCCAGACTCCCTCTATGCCCCTGAGGGCCAAGGCTTTTAATCTGTCAAACACTTGGATATCTGCACTTCCCCAGCATCTCAGTCCCCATGCATGGGCAGCTCAGTCACTAAATTACTTGGCCAAGGTCTCCTGGCCGATCCCTGTGCTGCAAATCACAGGGGCACAGTAGCTGTGCCAGCAGCCCACAGCTGACAATATTAGCTCCCCTCCAGCTCAGCGGTTCAGTCTGGGGCCTCAGACAACACCCAAAGTCATCAGCACACCCACCCAAGATCTCCCAAGGCAGTTCAATCAAGTGCCCAAGTCCAAAAAAACCAAAACAGCCCACAGGGAAAGCTCTTCCTGCTTGAAGTCTTGCTGTTGCTATGGTTACAGCTGTGAGTAGCCTCCAACAGAACAAATTCACCCACCACTTGCAAGTTTTCCACCACTTATGTCCCCCTCATGGGGTCCAGAAGTCTCTTGTAGACTTCCTGTGCCACCAAAGGGAAGTCTCTGGGCAAAACCCACTGGCTGGAGATGACTGGAGTCTTCTCTCCCCACTCTCACTGAGCCCAGCTGCACAGAAGCTGGTACCCAGCCATGATCTTAGTTCCAATAGACTCCATCTCAAAGCAGTTTTTGATTTGAATTTCTTTGATGATTAAAAATGATAAGCATTTTTTCATGTGTCTGTAGTCCATATACCTATTTTCTTCACAGAATCTTCTGTTCAAGTCTCTTGACCAGAATGAAATGGGATCACTTGTTCTTTTCTTATTAATAAGTTTGAATTCTCTGTGGATTCTGGTTATCAAACCTTTGTCAGAAACATAACCTGCAAATATCTTTTCCCATTCTTAGGGCTGCCTGCTTGCTTTACTTACTGTGTTCTTGGCTGTTCATAAGCTTTTTAGTTTGATCAGATCTCAGTAGTGTATTTTTTGTGTTGCTTCAATTTCATAAAGTATTCTCCCAGGCCAATTTTTTCAAGTGTTTCCGCTGCACTCTCTCCAAGTATCTTTATAGTTTCATGTCTTAAGTTTAAATCTTTTATCCAGTGAGAGTCAATTGTTATTAATGGTGATAGTTAGGGGTCTAGTTTCAGTCTTCTACAAGTCACCAGCCAATTCACCCAGCACAATTTGTTAAATAGGGAATCTTTCCCCCAATTGTTTTGATAGGCTTATCAAAGACCATATGATGATAAGTGTCTGGGTTCATCTCTTGGTTCTCTATTTTGTTCCATACATCATATTTTTGTGCCAGTACCATGATGTTTTGCTCATTATAGATTTATAGTATAGTCTAAAGTCCACTAGAATGATTCCTCCTGATTTGTTTTTATTTCTGAGTAATGTCCTGGCTATTCGAGTTTTTTTCTGATTCCATATAAAACAAAGTACTATTTTTTCCAGATATTTAAAGTATGACAGAGGTGCTTATTACATTTTTAATGTTTACATGGATGAAGCTGGAAAATATTATTCTTAGCAAAGAATCTCAAGAATGGAAGAAAAAGTACCCAATGTACTCAGCACTACTATGAAACTAATTTATAGCTTTTATATGAAGGCTATAACCCAATTATAGCACAAGATTATAGCGAAAGGGGCAAGGAAGGGGTGGAGGATGGATGAAGAGAGGGTAATTGGTGGGACTACACATACAGTGTATCTTAGAAGGGTACAGGTGAAACTTACTAAATGCAGAATGTAGATGTCTTAACACAATAACTAAGAAAATGCCACGAAGGCTATGTTAACCAGTTTGATGAAAATGTTTCAGATTGTATATGAAACCAGCACATTGTACCCCATGATTGCATTAAGGTACACAGCTATGATTTAATGAAAAAATAAATAAATAACACATAAATAAATAAAATAAAATAAAATAAAATAAAATAAAATAAAATAAAATAAAATAAAATAAAATAAAATAAAATAAAATTGTATATTGCTTTGGGTAGCATGGACATTTTAGCAATGTTGATTTTCCCAGCCATGAGCATTGTATGTTTTTCAATTTGTTTACATTATGAGCTATTTATTTTCTTAGAGTTTCATAGTTCTATTTATAGAGCTATTTCATGTCCTTTGGTAAATTCCCAAATATTTTATCTTCTTTGGCACTAGTGTAAAAGGAATAGAGTCCTTGAGTGTTTTTTTCAGCTTGCAATTGTTGGCGTATATAAAAGATACTGATTTGTGAGTATAGATTTTGTATCCTGAGATGCTGCTATTTTCTTTGATCACTTCTAAGAGTTTTTTAGTTGAGTCCCTGGGATTTTCCAGGTATAAAATCATATCATCTGTAAAAGAGTGAAAGTTTGCTCTTCTCTGATGCTACATGGATGCCCTTGATCACCTTTTCCTCCATAATTATGATGGCTAAGACTTCCATTACAATGTAAAAAAAAAGCAGTGGAGAGAAGGGGCAACCTTGCCTGGTTCCCCTGAGGGAAATGTTTTTAATTTTACTCCATTAAATATGATATTGGCTGTGGGTTTCCATTAGTTTAAGAAATGTCCCTTCTACACCTATTTTCTTAAGTATTCTGATCATGAAAGGATGCTGGATATTGTCAAATATTTTTGACAATATTTCTGCATCAACTGGGAGACTAATATGGTATTTGTTTTTCATTTTATTTATGTAATGTATTTTATTTATAGATTTACATATATTGAACCATCCTTCAGACCCTGGGATAAAACCCACATTGTAATGGTTTGACGTGTTGCTGGATTCTGTTTAATAGGATATTATTGAGTATTTTTGCATCTATATTCATTAAAGATATTGGTCTATAATATTTTTTCCTTGTTGAGTCTTTTCCTGATTTGGGAATCAGGGTGATATTTGATTCATAGAATGTGTTCAAAAGTATTCCTTCTTTTCCTATGCTTTGGAAAAGATTGTATAATATAGGTACTAGTTTCTCTTGAAAGGTTTGATAGAATTCAGATGTGAAGCCATCTGGTCCTGAACTTTTCTTTTTTGGGGGATTTTGTACTGTTGATGCTATTTCAGTGATTGATATAGGTCTATTCAAGATTTCTAAATTTTTGTGGTTGAGTCTAGGAAGGTGGCATGCCCTCAAGTATTGGACAATTTCCTTCAGATTGTCCTATTTCTGGGAATAGATATTTTTGTAGTAATCATTGAGGATTTTTTGAATTTCTGAGGTGTCTGTTGTTATTTCTCCTTTATCGTCTCTGATAGACGATATTAGAAATTTTACTTTTCTGTTTCTGGATAAGTTAGCCAAAGGTTTATCAATTTTGTTAATCTTTTCAAAAAACCAACTTTTTGATTCACTGATTTTATGAATTATTCTTTTGTTTTCAACTTAATTTAATTCCGCTCTAATTTTGGTTATTTCTTTGCTTCTGCTGGGTTTGGGGATGCAATGCTCTTTCTTTTCCAATTGCTTGAGATGTCCCATTAAGTTGTTGGCTTACTCACTTTCTGTTCTCTTGAGTAAGTCTTGCAATGCTATAAATTTCCCTCTTAGGACTGCCTATGCAATATCCCACAAGTTCTGATCATTCATGTCTTCATTATCATTTTGTTCCAAACATTTGGTAATTTCCTTCTTAATCTCATCTATGACCCAGCTATCATTCATCATGAGATTATTTAGTTTCCATGTCTTTGTATGAGTATGAAGATTGTTGTTGTTGAGTTCAACTTTTATTCTGTGATGGTCCAAGAAAATACAAGGAATAATTTCTAATCTTTTACATTTGCTCAGGTTAGACTTGTGACCTACGAAGTGGTCAATTTTTCAGGCTGTTACATGGGCTGATGAGAAGAATGTATTCAGTTTTGTTAGAATGAAATGTTCTGTAGATTATCTGTTAAGTCCATTTGTTGCAGGGTCAAGTTTAAGTCCAATATTTCTTTGCTTAGTTCCTTATTGAAGGATCTATCTAGCACTTCCAAAGGGGTGTTAAAATCCCTGTGTATTTTTGTGTTGGAAGATATCAAAATGTTTATGTTTGTCAGGGTCTCCTTTATAAATTGAGGAGCATTCTGGTTGGGCACATAAATGTAATAATTGAAATCTCTTCATGGTGAGTGTTTCTCTTGACAAATATGAAGTGACTATCCTTATCTTTCCTTACTTTTATTGGCTTAATGCCTGTTGTATCAGCAAATAAAATTTCAACCTCTGCTTTTTCTGATTTCTGTTTGCCTGAATTATAGATGTCCATCCCTTCACCCTATTTTTAGGTGTCTATTTTTATCCTTTAAGGTAAGATGACATTCTTATACATTGCAGATATCTGTTCTGAGTATACAGTCAGCCAACCTGTGCCTCTTTAGAGGACAATTTAAACCATTCACATTAATTGAGACAATTGATAAGCTTGGTAGTGTTTTGGGTGTGAAGTTTTTGGAAAACCCAGTGGATGTTTTTATTCCTTTTACCACTGTGAAAGGATTGTGTTGTCACTTTAGCAGATGGGTCTGATAATATCCTGGGGAGCTGGTTTAGTTATGGCAAATTTCTTCAACATGTGTATGTCATTAAAGTATTTGATTTATCCTTCACAAATGAAACTCAGTTTAGCTGGATACAGGATCCTGGGCTGAAAGTTGTTTTGTTTTAGGATATTAAAGGTCAATGACCACCCTCTTCTGGCTTGAAATGTTTCACTTGAGAGGTCTGCAGTCATTCCAATATTTTTCCCCTTGTAGGTTATAATTTTCTTACGTCTGGCTGCTTGCAGAATTTTCTCTGTCATATTAACTTTGGCAAAGTTAATTATAAAGTGTCTAGAAGATGATTTATTTGGATTGAGTCATGCTGGGGTTTTGAAACTGTCTGCTATCTGAATTTCAGTATCTCTTGCCATGCTTGGGAAGTTCTCCTCAATTACATCTTGGAGTAGAGCATCTGTGCCTTTAGGAACATCCTTTTATCCTTCAGGAATTTCTATAAGACAAATGTTTGATCTTTTGGAGTGGTTCCACAACTCTTTCAGGGAATGATCTGCTTTTGCTTTCCACTTATCTGCTTCTTTGAGCAATTGGGGGCATTCAAAAGCTTTGTCTTCAGTGTCAGAGATCTTTTCATCTGCTTGCTCCATTCTGTTACTGAGGGATTCTATTGTACTTCTCAGATCTTTGAGGGCTGCAATTTCTTGCCCTAATGTGAGCAAATCTTTGGAGATTTTGTCTTTGAATTAATTGAACTCTTGAGACGACTTTTGAATTACTCTTTGAATTTCTAATTCTAACTTTACTTCCATTCTATTAATCTTATTTGCCATCCAAATTCTGAACTTGATTGCTGACATCTCAGATGTTTGTTTACGAATGGGATCTTCTGTTGTGTCTCCTTGTCATTCCTTGGGAGAGTTGATCTACTCTGATTATTCTTGTTGCCAGAGTTTTTCTGCTGTTTCCAGCCCTTTTTTTTTTTTTTTTGCAGCCCCTATGGCCCTGGTCTTGATCATTGCAGGAAGGAACTAGGCGTGATGTGGATTAGAAGTACAAGCTTTCAGGAGGTGGGCTAACCTTGATTTCAGGGTAGCCCCAAGCAACCTCTGCAGTTGCCTTTTATTGAGACAGTATGAGACAGGTGAGGGGAGTATTAGATAATGACTATGTGCCTAAAGATCACCATGGACTTGGGCTTTTTCTCCACAATGAGCACCTGCAGATGAAGAGCCCGAGGTTCTGTCCCCCAGCTGCAAATCATCTTGCTCAGAGGTCATCTGGCTTTTGGCATCCTCTACATTTCTAGTGTATTAGACATTTCTGGATAGGCATGGGAGAAAATCTGTTGTTGGTTAATTCAGCCATTCTCCTTACCAAGAAGCTTTCCTTCCTGCTAAGTAAAAGAAACGAAAGGGCATACAAGTATAACAGAATTACCCCAACAGAACTAATCTGGGTAGAAGGGAAACTATTTTAGTCAAACTAGCCATAGGGTAAAACCTGTCCCCTTTGTGCTAATCACAACTCAACTACATGCTATGGGATGACCCATAAGGCCCATGACGCTTCCATGGGAACTATTAACCACCACCCAAAGTTTTGTTAGTTGCAGAAAGGGCTGTACAAAAGTCAGACCCATTCCTAAAGGCAATATAACTTTAAGTAAAGATTAGGTGCCCAACTGAAACAGATATAAATCCAACAAGTGAAATTCTCTTACCTTGGCCAATATCAGTATAACCGTTACCTTGAAACCTGCTGTTCGAGGTCTTTGTTGTCATAACCTTCAAAGGTTTAGAAGATGCATACTAAGCTTACCTGGGGCTTGTTATTTAGCCCAAAATAATGAAATCATATATCAATCTTCCCATTCTACATAGAAGCTCCAGCTGCCTTAGAGGGAAATAGAATGCTGACTGCTCTTAACTGCTTCCTGCTAATGATGGACAGTGATAGGGGAGAGGCAGCTAGAGTTCCCACAGAGGCAATTGATCCAGGGTTTCTATATTATGAAATTACCTGGGCTCCAATAATTCATGGTCCTGTGAATAAAATAAAAGTTAGTGAAAACAAATTTGTTAAAGTGCTGGCAAGGTTTCCTGCTCATGCTGAAACTTAATCCAGCGGGCTGGTAACCACTGCTTCTCTTGATGTTCTGTAATAATATGGGAAAAACTTCTACCCCAATGCAGTATATAATCAGGCTTCCACTCTGACATGTCAGCTTTTCTATAAAAAATAGGTTGTTGTATTGGAGAGGATGGTGAATGAATGAGAGATGTCCAATGGTGTTCTGCAGCTGTTTTTCTGTTGTTACTGAGATTCAAAAAATTGAGAGTGAAAAGAGCTCTAGTGAGCATGTACTTAGGACTATTATTCAAGGGGAGGACATCCTCTCCCCCTCTCTGTTTATCTAACATATCTTTCAATGTTTTATGATGTCACTCAATAATGGCTTGTCCCTCCAGAACTTTGAAGAGATTAGACAAAGCTTAGGTTGGTATTACTAAAATAGGATGTAAACAATTAATATCACCTAATAGCTTTTGTAAGTCATTTAAAGTATACAGGGAATCCAATTGGAGCTGCACCTTTTCTGAAATAATTGGAAGACCATAAGACTTTAATACACATACAGCTTGTTCAAACATTTCTTGTAAAAACCATCAAACTCTGATGTGCCAATAAGATGTCATCCATATAATGAATAATGTAGGCTGTAGAATATCTCTAAGAATCTGTAATGGTTGATCGACAAACTGTTAACACAGTGTAGGACTATTCAACATACTTTGTGGCAGAACCTTCCACTGGGTAATGCTTAGGAGGATTCTGCTGGTTATAGACAGGAATAGAAAAAGCAAAATGTGGTCAGTCTTCAGGATGCAGGTATATGGTAAAAAAACAATCCTTTAAGTCAATAACATACAAATACCAATTGGAAGGAATCATAGAGGGTAAAGGAAGTCCTAACTGCAGGGGTTCCCATGGATATAATAGTTTTTTTAACTTTCTGAAGGTCCGTGAGCATTCTCTAATTGCCTGATTTCTTGCTTATCACAAAAACAGGAGAATTCCAAGGCTTGGAATTGAGGTAGAGGGCTCAATATGCCCTTGCTCCAATTGTTTCTGTACTACTAATTTGAAAGCATCCAGTTTATCCATAGTTAATGGCCACTGCTCTACCCACACTGGATTACTATTCTTCCAGGATAACCTGAGAGCATATTTTGGGGCAGTGGCCTCTGTGCTAAATTTTTGGAGGTTCTAGCAGGGGAGCGCAGCTACTTGTATACCCTTGACCGAGGAACGGTCCTCCTCTAGTGGGGAAGGTCGTCCTCTTTGATTGAGTGCGCAGCTTCGGGAGGGACACACATGGAGCGGTGAGGGAGGAAGGGGACACCCGCCTAGCCAGCCAGATCAGCCAAATCAACCCTGGCGATCAATGGGGTGACAGATGTCACCACCAGATCGCCCTCACATCCTATGCTAAATTTTTATTTGCAAGGAATTAACGTGAGGGGATGGTATGGTTATCAGCATTCCATTGCTAGAGCAAATCACGACACCATAGATTAATAGCAATGTTGGCTGTATATGGTTGGATTTGAGCATTCTCCTTATCTGGCCCCAAGCAGGTCAAAGGCAAAATACTCTGAAAGATTGAAGCTAGAGTTCTGATGCCAACAAAAGTAATATCAACAACTTGTTTTGGCCATTCCCTGTGCCACTGATTTAGAGCCATAACTGAAACATTGGTGCCTGTGTCTAACAGGCCAGTAAAGTTTTTATCCTTTAGAGTAATAGTCAATCAAGGCCTACTCTTACCAACAGACATTTGCCAGAAAATATGGATTGTGTTACCAGGCTCATCAGTATGTTTTTCCCCAGTACCTTATAACTTAATGCATTGTAAGAGTAGCAATTGAGCAATCTGTTGTCCAGCCAAAATTTGAGTTGGTTTGTTTACCAAGATCATGATCTGTATTTCCCCTAAGTAATTACCATCAGTAACATCTGTGTGGATGAATGCTCCCTGAGATGCTAATTCACTTTCCCCAAGCAATAATCCAATAGTACCTGGGGGGTGGAGGACCACACACTCCTATTTTCAGTTCTTTTGCTCCCATGCTGGGAAGCAAAAGGACATTGTCATATGCCGGTAAATCCAAAGCAACACTGCCTGATGTGGCGTGTAAAAGAGACTAAACTGATTGAAGTTGCTGGTGAATGAGTACATTCTCAGACCTGTATTCTTTGCCTGTAGGCCCCGGGATGGGCCTGCCTACTAGTTTTCCTGCAATAAAGGTGTTCCTTTTTTAACGAACCAAGAGCGACACTCACTCGCCCAATGGAGTGCTTTCTTATACCTGGGGACACAACCCAGGGGATTTCCATTTGCTATAAGTCTTTTAGTCATTGTTGTTTCTATAGAACTTCCCTTTACAACACTCTTTTCTCTTATGTCCCAATTTTCCACAGTTATGACATTTAGGATGGTATGGACTGACCCCTTCTTTTAAAACGGCAGCATGCAAATTAGCCTTGTGGAATTCTGTTCTTATATCAGCACATGCCTGTATCTGTTCCTCCAAGGGAGCATTTTATGTTCTCAAAGGTCGCAAGGCCTTTTGACACTCAGAGTAAACATTCTCAAATGCTAACATTTGCAAAAGCATGTCTCAGAGCTCCAGCTGGGCAATGGCCTTATTGACTGCAGTTTTTAATCATGCTAGAAAGTCGGTATAAGGTTCATTCCCCAACTACATTATCTTGATAAATGATTTAGAGATATCTCCAGGAGCCTGAACCTTTTCCCAGGCCCTAAGACAACACACCCTTGTCTGGACTACGGCTATGTCATCGTATTGAAGTTGATTGGGAATCCCAGCCCCTGACCAGAACCAGTGAGCTGTTCTGATGTTATAGGGACTCCTTTCTGCTGGTTTTGGTGACTCATCAGGTCAGTCTCCTCCTTCCACCAGGTTTTGAACTGTAAATATTGTCCAGACTCAAGAACATTTCTGGCTATCATGTCCCAGTAATAAGGCATGAGCTGCTGCTCTTGTGAAAGTCCCTGTAATAGACCTCTAGGAAACAGGGATTGCATACCATACTGTGCTATGGCCTGTTTCAAATCTTTCAGAACCACAAAGGTGATCATATGGTGATCAAAACGTTGGGCCCCTTAAGGGTGTTGCAGATTGGGAGGAATATCGGTGACCATAACCGGAAAAAGCTCCAAAGTGTCTGCCCACTTAAAGTCACCAGTTTTCTGCCCTTCCAACACAGCCTTCATAACAGGAGTTACAAGTGGTTCATTTACAGAGGGAGGCACTGAGGCCAATATTGGGTCCTCTAAGTTCGCATTTCTGAGGGTGAGACTATCCATTCTTCTGATTGTTTGATCTGAGAAGCCATAATGGCCACAGAGGAATTCCTTGCTTATTTGTGTCTGTATCATATGCTCTTTATTCCCAATTCTCCTTAGGTCCAAATTCCCACTGAACCTCACTATTCTCACTTTCAAATTCTTCTTGAACATCACCTTCTTCCTCAGTTTCTAATTCTTGTGACTTCCCAAACAGGAAGTTACTCATTGTTTTCTCTAAATGTTTTTGTTTATTTACCAAAGACCTTACTTACTCTGAGCGAGGTTCCCTAGATTCTAGATTGGCCAAAGGTCCCACTTGCCCTGAGTGGAGTTTCCCTTTGGACTTCCTCCCACTGCCTGCCAAAGGCCTCACTTACTTTCGAGTGTCACTTTCCCCTTTGGTCAATGTCCCTGGTGTCCTGTTGGATTCTGTTGGATACACCAGATGTATCAGCCCTTATGGCCCTGGTCTTGATCACTGCAGGAAGGAACTAGGTGTGATGCAAATTAGAAGTACAAGCTTGCAGGAGGTGGGCTAACCTTGATGCAGGGTTGCAGTGTAGCCATGAGCAACCTTTTATTGAGATAGTACAAGACAGGGGAGGGGAGTATTAGACAATGACTATGTGCCTATGGATCACCATGGGCTCAGGCTCTTTCTCCACAGGATGAATTGCCTGAGGGTCTGTCCCCCAGCTGCAAATCATCTTGCTCAGAGGTTGTCTGGCACTTGGCGTCCTCTACATTTATTTTTCACCATTTGGCTAGAGAAGCTGGCAAGGTGCAATTGGATTGAGGACTCCTGGAGTTGTAATTAACCAGCCCTTTATGAAAAATCTGGGCCTGGTATATGTGGGTTTTTCCCTACAGCTTTACAAAGGTCCTGTTCAGTACTGCAGTCTGAGAGTCTGGGCACCAGTTTGGTATGAAGGGTCTAGGTGACTCTGTCTTGTATTCAGCTAGCCTCTATCTAATTCTAGTGAATCAGTGGCTTTGGGCTGAAATCTCAACTGTGGAGATATATAAGCAACTAAGCCACCCTGCCTCCAGGTAACAACTGGAAGAGGAGAATCAGAACCTCCCACTACAACACAACCAGGGAACAACCTTGGAGGGTCCCTGGGTGATTGGCCCAGGTCAAGAGTACCCAACCAATTGTCCCAGTCAGCACAAATGCAGATCAAGTGGGAGAGTTCAAAAGGTCTCCAGCAGGGGTCCACTGGCAGCTCAAGAGTGACTTGCTCCTCACTGCCAGCTCAAGTACGACTCACTCCAGTGCTCTGTGGAGTCAGAAAGCCTTTTCCAGCATAAGAATTAGTCCAGGGTAGCAGTTGCCTCCTTCTCCACCTTGCACCACCTTCATGCCCAGTCTCTGGTAACCCTGTGAGACTGTGGCCCAATTCCCTTCAATGAGCAAATGCACCAGGTATTTTCACCTTCCTGAGTCAAAGGGGAGTCAATATCTCTTAGGCCAGGACACTAAACTCAGCCAGCAGCTGGCAGAGGGAGCTGAAGACTGACTACCTTGAGGATCCTTTCACCATTATGTAGTGCCCATCTTTGTTTTTCTTTATTTTTGTTGATTTATGGTCAAATGACATGAGAATGGCTATAGCAGCTTTCTTTTGGTTTCCATTGGCATGAAATATTGTTTTTCATCCTTTTACTTCAAGTCTAAAAGAGCCCCTGTAGCTTATATACATTTACTGGAGACAGAAGTTACATAGTTTATGGGTTTGTTTGTTTTTTTTAATTCCTTCTGCTGGCCTCTCCCCAGTGTGAAGTTCAAGCCATTCACATTTATTGAAAGTATTGATACATATGATGGTTGTCTGTACATCCTATTGGGTAGATCCTTATTACTTTTCATTGCCATTTGAAGCACTATAGTATTTGGGCTCTGAAATTTTAACTTTTAAATAATTTTGCTCTGTCCTTATCATTGTATAAGGCAGGTCTGAGTAATTTTTGCAAGGTAGGTCTGCTCTTCCCAAATTCCCTCAGTGATTACTTTTATGAGAATATCTTAATTTCTCCTTCATATAAGAAATGTGGGGGTGTTTATTTAATTTAGCTTTTTTTGTTGTTGTTCTGTTTTCTTTTTGAGACAGAGTCTCACTCTGTTGTTCTGAGTAGAATGTGGCATCATAGCTCACAGCAACTTCAAACACTTGGGTTTGGGCAATCCTCTTGCTGCAGTGTCCCAAGTACCTTGACTATAGACGTGTATCACTCCCTTTGGATATGGAATTTAGTTTTATTGGATACAAGACTCAAAATATAGACTGAAGATTATGTTTTAGAAGGCTGAGGATGGGTCTCCACTCCATTCTGGTTTATAAGGCTTTAGTTTAGAAGTCAGCAATTAGTTTGATCAGTTTTCCTTTGTAAGTTACCTACCTACTCACAAGGGTTTTTTACATTACTGCCCACCAGGGTGCCTGTTTCATATTTACTTAGACCACCATGATTATTATGTCATGGTGACTATCTCTTAATTATGGTGAAACAACCAGTAGTCCCATGGGATTTTTATACCTAAATATCATTATTTCTAGCAATTTCTGAAAGCATTTCAATAATTGCCTCAAATAAGTTATTCAACCCTTGTGAATTTTCTTCTTTGCCCTCAGGGATGCCTATGATTCTTATGTTTGTTCTCCCTTCATAGTCCTGCATTTTTTGTTGGCTTTTGCCTTGTTTAGCACAAATGCATTATCTTTAAGCTCTGAGATTCTTACTTCTGCATGATTGAGCCTGCTATTAAGGTTCTCCACTGTACTTTGTAATTTCTTGAAGGAATTTTTCATTTCCAGGAGTTCTGTTTGGTTTTTCTTTAATATTTATGTATTTATTTTCTACATTGTATTTGTAGGATTTGCTTTCCATTTCATATTGTATTTCCATGAGCTTAAGTACAATTCATGTTTTAAATTCTTCATCTATTGTTTTTATCACTTTTTTGGTTGTATCTGCTTTAAGGAGTTATTCTCTTTAGGGGATAAAATACTACTTTCATTTTTCATATTTCCTGAGTTAGTGCAGTAGTTCCTTCTCATCTGACCAGTCTATCAAGAGGTAAGCATGTTGGGGATGGCTTATTGTCTTATCTCTGAGACCTTGAAGATTGGTTCCTGTTTGTATTATGAAGAAGAGTACTGGTCCTGAGTTGCCTATCAGTTGCTCTGCCAGGTTTAATGAAACTCTCAGGTTACTTCTGCACTGGTAATGCCTTCATCTCTTTCTGACAGAGTGTAAACAGATAAGCCCTCCTAGCTTACTCTTAGATCACTTGGTACTTGTAGGTGTGAGTCAGACACATTCTGTTTTCTTGAGTTGGAAAACACTTTGAATGGCTATGCCATTATTCTACCAGTTCTTGGTTGATATTTGTGTGAGTGAGCCAGCAGCCATGATATTCTTTTGTAACTGTGATAGACTCTTGTCCTCTCATGGAGTACTGAAGTGCCTTAAGCTTTAGGAGAGACCCAGCATCCCCCATGGAGTTTCTTAATATCCACCACCATGAAAGTGGGGAGTGGGACAAGGCAGTTCATGGCTAGGTTGGGTGAACTTCCCCATCAGTAGGAGGTACCAGTGGGAAGAAACAAGCTACAATGCTGTTTCTGGTTCCTGTACTGCCTCTTCTCCCTAAGGAGAAACATCCAAATGCCCTAGGTGGTGGATGGAGCCTTAGAGCTTTCAGATGAAATCTTTCTTTCTTTCTTTTTCTTTTTTTTTTTTAGAGGCATAGTCTCACTTTATTGCCCTCAATAGAGTGCTATGCCTTCATACACCTCACAGCAACCTCCAACCCCTGGGCTTAAATGATTCTCTTGCCTCAGCCTCCCAAGTAGCTGGGACTACAGATGCCCACCACAATGCCTGGCTATGTTTTTGCTGCAGTTTGCCAGGGAAGGGTTTGAACCCACCACCCTTGGTATATGGGCCTGGTGCCCTACCCACTGAGCCACAGGCGCCGCCCTGAAACCTTAACCCATCCATGCAGAAGCTTGAAAGTTTTAAATTTTTTGCATGACTTTTTGACAAGTTCTCAATGTCCCAATGACTACATCAGTAACTAACTCTGTGTACCACATGATAACATATACCCTCAGGAGGCAGACTTGTGAAAAATCAGACCTTGGCAATGATCTTGAGCAGCAGGATAGAAATAACTCCCACATCAATACCATTCCAATAATGGAACAACATGAGGCACAAATTGGTTAATCTCTGCTGCCGCCCACGTGAGTGGAGGAATGCAGCTGGGCAGAGCTGTGTTGGGCACTCTTGTTCTCAAACTCCATAGAATTCTGTTAGTTGTAGTGGCACTGGTTATAGATCTACTTCCAGTTTCTGGCTGAAGTAGCTCCATCCAGCTAGAAAGTCTTTATGGATTCCTGTCCTTCAGAGACTCAGTCTGCAAGCCCTCTGTGGGTCTTAGTCTTTTCCCTGCCCTCTGCTCCACAGTCTCCCCCATAGTTACTACCAGCATGCTATGTGTTATGTTCCAGGCCAGCTGAGCTCCCCTGTGACTGTACTATGGGCAGGAGGTCCCCTACCCAGGATCCCAGCTTGAGCTGACAGTATAGCCCTCCCATGAGGACAGGGGGTACCTGTGAGCTCATCACAGCCAATGTACTCTTTCCTCCAATCTGCCCATGCAAGCTCCTTTATCTCCCTAGACCAGATAGGTGAATCTCAGACCTCCCTGAAAAGAAGGGTGCCCATCCAAAGATACCAGCAGGCTGCCTGGACAGGTCAAGTCTGACCACTTCATGGCATGCCTGGCTATAATAGACCTGCTGGGTATGCAGCACCAAGGCAAGCTTGCAAAAGCCATCACAATCTGAGCATACTGTGGTCCACTACAGAACCCCAAGATGAAAGACCTGAATCCCACACTTTGTGAAAATCTTGATACTAAATTGTCTCTCTCAGAAGTCACAGGTGAGGGAGAGGGAGGGCAGAAAAGAATCTGTACATAGGAATGTCAGCAATGTGGTCTGGAGGGCATCTGCCCTAAAGGTCCAGACTCTAGAGTCACAGAAATTACCCAGGACCTCCTGGACCCTATGAATCCTGCAAGTCTAGGTTGGAGTTGGAAAATATCTGTGTGGAAAGGAGAAGGGCAAACCCTGAAGATTTGAAGCTCCCTGGAGAGGAAAGAAGTGCACAGTGAGTGGAGTAGCAATACGGTCTGTGGGAGGAGGAAAGTGCCCCAGGAGGGCTGGTGACAGCAGCCTCTGGGCTCATATGGGCAAAAAGTCACTCCAGTGTCTTGAGACCTCTCTTGCTGTCAGAGATATGGGGGAAGGGGTAAAAAAACCTCTCCATCTACCCTTCTTGGTGCCCTAAATGTCTCTCCAGGGTTGTCCTCTATCAATATCTCGCTCCTTGTTCTGCTGTCCAGCTTCCTCCCAGGGAATCTGTTCTAGGTTCTGGCATGTTTCCCTTGAAGTTCCCCTGTTCTGTGATTGATTTTTTTTTTTTTTTTATCTAAAACTTTTTATTTTATATGAGACAGTTTGGTCAACCATCTTGAAACTTTTCCTACATTCCTCATCTTTAAATGTACTCTGTAATGTTCATACTTATCTATAGGTTTTCGGTAAGATCTAAGGGGACCACTGTGTGAAATATTAGAATAATATTTAGAAATAGATCAGATACATCAAAAACACTCAACATCCTAGTATTATTACTTTTGTTGATATTATTATTCAAATCATTTTATCAACCACATTTGATATATACTAATTACTCCTTAACATTTTTTTTTTACTAATTATACTACTGATAAAAGACAAGGACTCAATGAGATAATACATGGACATGTAAATTATAGACTCTGAAGAGTTATACAAAGCATACACTCTCTTCCAGAAGGCACCAATCTATTCTCTTGCCTTATTTACTCATTTATTTAAGTGCAGGCTTCATCTTCTTGTACAATCTCTACCTGAGTTTTCACTCTACATTGCTTCCAGTGGCTACTCCAGATAACTTCTCTCAGCAGTGGAACACCCCACATTCACCTTGGGCAGCTCGGGGTTCTGCTTCCCTGCTGGGGTTTTGTACTGGTCAAATTTTTCCTTCTTTTTTTTTTTGGAGACAGAGTCTCACTGTGTTATCCTGGGTAGAGTGCCATGGCATCATAGCTCATAGCAACCTCCAACTCTAGGGCTTAAGTGATTCTCCTGTCTCAGTCTCACAAGTAGCTGGGACTATAGGTGCCCACCACAACGCCTGGCTATTTATTTTTGTTATTGTTGTTGCAGTTGTCATTGGTGGTTAGATCGCCTGGGCCGGCCTTGAAACCGCCAGCCTCAGTGCATGTGGCTGATGCCATAACCACTGTGCTCTGGGTGCCAAGACCCAAATCTTTCTTGAAGTGTTTGGATCTACTGGGGCCAAAGTATTTTGAAGGTGTCAGTTGCCAGATTGGAGAAGGCTCTGTGCTGAGACCTGAATACTATAATTGAAAAGAGAAACTTGGAGACATGTATTAAGGTTTCTCTAAAAGACTCAAATTCTTTTAGGGTAAGAGCTCAGTTTAAGATTTTTTAATTATCAAAGACTTGAAGTTTGGTGGCCTCTGGCCCAGATAATAGTGACTCTAGGAAATTTGTCTTTATCTTTCATGAAATTTAAGTCTAATATTTTTGAACACATATAAAATAGTTTAAAATTACATGAGTTTAGTAAGACTTGATGTTAACTGGAACAAGAACAGGTAATATTCATGTAGTGTGCATTACAGAACAGATTTAGTTCCTTTGCTGCCTTGTTCTTTGGCATCCTCTCATGACTGTGTTCTGAAAGACCACAAGAGTGTGCTGTGGAGATGGAAGAGGAGATTACTAAATCACAGATGGCAATGAGACCACAGGACTTCATAGGACTAGTTTTGAATCTGAACTGAAACCAGGCTACAAAATTCAGCTTAATCTAGTTAAGAGTTACCTATAAAATCAATATAGATTCTTATGAAGCTTAAGCAAATCAGTTAATGAAGATAATTTTACAAACAGAAAGGACAATACAAATGTGCGAATTATCAAATAGTTTAAAATAATTTGATATCTTAAGGTTGTGATGTTAGTATTTGGAAAGGCCATCCTCACACGATACCAAGGAGGATGAGAAAACTGAGGCTCAAGAGCTCTTCTCTGGTCATGGTACATTTAAAACTACTTATGCCCTGACTCATGAACAGTGAGCAATATCCTCCTTGGACAGAAAGCCAGAAATGGGCACCTCCTCAAAAATGAGAGGGACAACTTTGTGGAAGGACCCAAAAAGTCAGTAGAGTTTTAAAGCTAGATGAGAGAGAAAAGGGTGCCGCTGGAGATAAATGCTGAAAACAAATATATAAATATAAATCTGAATTTAAATATTAAATATAAATATGTAACTGTAACTCATAAATATAAATCTGGTACACTCCTATTAACAATCAGAAAATGTAAGTTATACAATAGTCCTACCTGTAGCCTCAGTTTCTCTTTCCACTATCTAATATTAAATGAAGCATTATAGAAATAAATAATTCAAAAATTACCCATTGGGTACATAAATTTTTAATTCCACACATTTCTGTGTAGCATGATGAATCTTATGCCCTGGGATGTGAATCTCCTCTTCATTCAGTGTACCCATGCTGTATATGCTACCAGACTGCTAAATAGTAGCCATCTCCATTGTCAGAGAGACTTTCATATACATATTGCAGTGCTTATGTTCAAGCAACCCTTATTTTACTTTATAGTGGCCCCAAAGTGCAAGAGTAGGGATGCTGGCAATTCAGATGTGCCAGAGAGCAGTCAAAAGTCTTTCCTATAAGTAAAGAAGTAAAAATCCTTGACTTCAAATGAAAACAAAAATAGTCAATAATCCTATGCTGAGGTTGCTAAGATCTATGATAAGAATCAACTCTCTATCCATGACATGGTGAAGAAGGAAAAAAAATTGTGTTAGTTTTTCTTTCATAATTCAAGTTGCAAAAGTTGTGATTATAATGTGTGATAATGTTTATTACAGTATTTTGTTGTGATTGTTCTCTTTTATTATTAGTTATTTTTTAATCTCTTACTCTGCCTTCTTTATAAATTAAAGTATATCACAAGTATGTATGTATAGGATAAAACTGTTTACTTAGGGTTCACTACTATCTGAGGTTTCCGGCATGAACTGGGGGTGTGGAATATATCACCCTCTAATAAGGGGGTCTGGAATACAAAATATGTTCCATTACATCATCACAAATGATCATGATTACACACTGAAGGGGTCCAAATATATCTTTGACTAAAACTCTCATCCAGAAACCAGTACACAATGTGAGGATATATTTCAAAATAACTTAGAGTAAATTATAAATGTCTTATCACAAAAAATAAGTAAGTGAGGTAATGGTTATGTTAATAAGTTTGACTTAAGCATTCCATATTGTATATCAAATCATCATATTGTACTCCATAAGTGTAAGCAGTTATGATTTATTAAAAATTAAATTAAAAAACACAATAGTATACGTTGGTAAATACTTAGATACCTATTGAGTTATTTTTCACCCTATAGCAGAGGAACATGGAAGAAGAAGAATCTTTAAGGTCAGAGAATTATAAGAGAAAGTCATGTCAATAGATGGTAGTCAAGTGTTATACTCATTCAAAAGTAAAATGAAAATAAACGGGAAGTCAAATAAATGTTCCTAAGCTGTTCACCCCGTACTAGGCTTATCTGGTGAATATTAGCAGGCCAATACATTTTATGCATCTTTGGCTACTTTATTTTTAGCCTGATATTTTAACAGTACTTATGAGGCTTTATAGCTTGATTCTGGTAGCTGTACAAAAGCCAAATATAATCGGGGGGCTATTAACAGACTTTAGTGTCTAACTAAAAGGAGCTGGTAGACTTGTTATATTCTGTGCTGAGCAAGACCATCTGAAGTGTTATCTTGAGCTATGGCATCACTTTGGAGATACACGGGAACTCCTCTGGTCATGGTAAGTAGCGAGTGGTAACCATCGTTGGTCTCAGATAAAGAGTATGTGACCTGTACCTCTTAATATTAGTGCTCCCTTTTAAGTTTTTCTGCTCAGAGCTTAAACTTTCCTCTATTTTTCTTAAATGATTTTCATAATTGCTGGTGATAATATTTTGAAAACCTGAGTTGGTACCCATGGGTTAATGAGTGCAGAGAAGACTGAATATTAATGCAGCCTATGTTCACCACAATATCTGCTTATTTGTCAAGGGCCTAGCATGACAGAAGGATCCTGAAAATCTTCCCTATGCTGCTAAGTATTTAGGAGATGTAAAAATCCCAAAGGATTACAAGATTCTTGGTCTCTTCCATATCATCTTATTTGACTTCTTTTCTCTCAGTCTGTGGACCCCTCGTCCTCATAATGCCCCAAATCCAGTTTAAAAGTTTCTAAACTGGTAGCATTTGAGAAAGTGTTTCTTTCAGCTGACATAATCTGAGAGGTCCAGGGTACAAACGGCCTCAAAGTGTTGGGTTCAGATCTAAATTACAAGTTAGCTGTGACTAATAACTTGTAAAATGAGTTTTTTTCTTTGATTTGGAGGAGACATTTATATAATTCCAATAGATTTTTACAGTTATGTTTTCATAACCTATGATGTTTGAAATGATTTCTAAGACCAGAACTGCTATTGTTCACGTTAACGTAAAAGAAATACTATTGAAATTGAGTCTGTGACTTATTTCTTAGTTCCCTCCTCTAGCAATCAAGAAATGCATCCTGAATTTTTCTAGACTTCGTGGAATGATAATCACAATTTCACAAGTATAATAGCTATAAACCAAGGACTTGCCCATACATCATCTCAATTAATCCACAAAGCCACATATGATAATATTAATGATGCTTTAACACTAAAGTTTGGTGAGTGACAGGACATTAGCCAGCATATTACTCTCCAATAGTTCTGGAAATAATGTTATTTTCCCTATACTCAGATATTTTCTGTAAGTCTGAAAGTGTCTCAAACTAAAATGCTTATCCAAAAAAAAAAAAAAAAAAAAAATTAAATGTGATTACTGAGTACAGCAATTATCCAATTTCCTCCTTCTAGTCTGTTTAGAAACCAAAGAAATAAGTAATTGTTTAAGGAGAAATTATAAATAAAATTCAGTAAATATCACTCAAAATTAAATCATTAAGAAGTAATATTTTTTGGTAATGGTGGCTGCTGACACTCAGGTTAAGATTAGGAAGGTGGAAATCTAAAGCTAGAGATACAGAGGCTGGTCATAAAATTCTCTAACATGTTGAATGATCATTTTGAGAGATGGTAATTTTAATAAGCACTTTGTATATGCTGCTTGCTCATAATATTCTTGCAAGTAAGTTTTGCTAGCCCAACTATAACATAACTGATAAAACTAAGGCCCAGAAAAGTAAAATAACTTTCCCAGTGGAGGAGCTGAGCCATAAATTTAGGCAGCCTGGCTTCAGGACCTAAGTCATTAATCACTAACCTAAGAATAAGAACACTCAAACCACAAAAGAACAGCTCAACTTGAGGAAGATTTGGAGAAGGTGAGGACAGTATTGAACAAATATAAGGCTTTCAGGGAGACCACATTGCCTTAGTGAAAGGCCTCTGACATCCTATACTCCTGATCAAAAGAATCACAGTGATTGTAAACATTCAGAAATGGGTAGATGATTAATAGCAGAGGCACTAATCGACTACCTCTAATTTGGCAAAGTGTGCCATAAACTTTTGATGTTCGTCTTTGAATAACACGCATGTGATGAATGTGAGGCTTGGAAGTTTATTGGAAGGATGTAGAGCTCACACATATATGACAAGTCAGTGACAAAGTGTGACAGATTTATCTTATAAAGATGTAAGAAGCCACTTTGAGATTTAGCCACCTTATTACTTACAAAAAGAATAAACCAACGATGCCAGCTCTCTGTCACTCTTATTCCACACATCAGAAAATACCACACCCATAGGGGCCAGATAATTGGACCATGAGTAGTTTGACACCATGTTGCTTAGGACCCAACTGCAGCCTGCAGCTGAGTGGTTTGGATTAGCAGTGTGTGGGCCCAGAATCTTCCTGGACACTGAACGATCTTTCTGCCTTGTTTTCCATTAATCTGCTTTATAATATGCATGACTAGATCCAACTCCACCCTCCACTCAGGAAGATGTGTTTCTTCCTATTGATCTGCTCTTGACAAATCAAGTGCAAGTTTCACTTGGTCAATCTGAGTTTAGGTTTTTGGAGCCACACACATTCATCTAACTCATCTGACACACTCTTGGCTTGTGTGATTGTGAACTAAACATTTATTTGAAATCTGCCATGGGCAGTTGCTGTGCATGAACAATTGCAGGCATAGAAAGATAAGAGAAACTATCCCATGCATTTCTCTTTTCACCCATGAAATTGTCTGTTTGCTTTCTGAAATAAGCCTTTGTAGAATATAGTTTTATTTTTCACCTCTATGCTTATCTAATCTTTGAATTCAGGAACATCTTGAACTAATGAGACCTTTATTGAAAAATCTGGCCTACATTTAGAATTTAACTCTCCTTCTGATTCTCCCTAGATTTTGTGTTGATTCTCTTTTCATTTGTCTGCCATTTCTTGTGTTTCCTCCTCCTAGGCTTATATTCATTCCATTAGGGTTTCCCTTCATTGCTTAGACAGTAGCTAAAGTTAACTTCAAATGGTATAGTCCTGACTTTCACTAACCGGGGCTCAATCTGGAAGAGAACTAGCAATAAAATCTTTTGCTCTTTTCCAAGTTTTGTGAGGTTGATAAAGTGAGCCATGACTGTTCACTATATTTTATATGTTTGTGTTTATAAAGAGAAGTTTAAGACTATTTCCTTCCTCTTAAACAGGCTTAGATTTAGGCCCCTTTGGACTATGACATTTGCAGCAAATAAAATAGAGCACATAATCTCTTTCCAGAGCCTGTCTCCTTTTCAGCTGGAAGGAAGGATGTTAGATTAAATCTCAGGGTAATTCTTTTCTTTTTTGTGACCAATGTCTGTCAGCAGCATTCAGTTGGCCTTTTCATGACTGTTATTTCCCTCTCAGAGAGGAAAGGAACTCACTGGATCACTTCTAATAGCTTTCTTTTATACTGTTAAAATGAAGCAAGACTCATCTCCATTTTTCTTACTGTTTTTTTCCTTTGGATCTATCACAGAGTTGGGCACATTGAACGTGCATAACAAATACCTTTTAAATAGATATGTGAATTTCTATTCTAGTTGATTACAAGCTCAACTTCTACAAAAAATATGTTTGAAAGGCATATGCAAATTATTTTAAAAATACTGACATCCATTCTTTTTCTATTTCATTTCTCTTTCAGACAGAATATGAAATGCTTACTAGAAATTTACATTAATAAAGTGTATAAAAGTAACAAAATACCCATACCAGTTACAGTTTACATAAATTAATTTAAGCTGGTTGAAATATTTAACCCTAAGACACAAAATAATGAAAATTCTAAAAGGAAGTGTGGGAAAACTCTTAATGATATCTCCCTAGGGAAAGATTTTATGAATCAGACCCCATTGGCAATTGCAGCAACAACAAAAATAAATAAATGGGACCTAATCCGGGTAAAAAAGCTCCTGCACAGTTCTGAACACAAGCAACAGAGCAAACAGTTTCAGAATGGGAGAAGATATTAATATTTTACATATCTGACAAAGGGCTAATTACCAGAATCTACAAATTACTCATGCAAATCAACAAGAAGAAAACAAACAACCTCATTAATCACTGGGCAAGAGATGTGAACAGATTCTCAACAAAACAGACAACACGCCAAAAAACACTTGCAAAAATGCTCACAGTCCCTAATCATCAGAGAAATGAAAATCTAAAGTATCCTGAGATATCACTTATCCCCAGTGACTATAGCTCACATCAAGAAGTCCCAAAACTGCAAATGCTGGCATGGGTGCAGAGGCAAAGGAACACTTACATACTGTGGGATTGCAAACTAATACACCCTTTTTGAAAATAGGTATGAAGAATCCTCAAAGAGCTGAAGTTTGACCTTCCATATGACCCTGCCATCCCATTACTAGGTACTACCCAGAAGTAAAAAAATTATTTATCATAAGGACTTTTGCACCTGAATGTTTATAGCCATTCAATTCACAAAGGCAATGAATGAATACATCATGAGCTATAAAAAGATGGAGACTTTACATCTTTTGTATTTACCTGGATGGCACTGAAGAAACAACGCCTAAGAATAAAAAAGCAAGTATCTCATGTACTGAGTTCTTTTATCTTTTTCTTTTTTTTTTTTTTTTATCGATTGGGATTCATTGAGGGTAAAAAGAATTAGGTTACACTCATTGGGTTTGATAGGTAAAGTCCTTCTTGTAATTGTGTCCTGCCCCCAAAAGGTGTGCCCTACACCATGATCCTCAAGTTCCCTCCCACCTCCCCTCTCCCCAATCCCTCATTTCCCTACCCTCCTCTTTGTATTAGATCATCTATTGCCTTCGTATTAGAACTGAGTACATTGGATTCCTGCTTCTCGATTCTTATGATATTTTACTAAGAGGAATGTGTTCCAACTCCATCTAGATTAATACAAAAGATGTAAAGTCCCCATCTTTTTTAATGACTGAATAGTGTTCTATGGTATACATATACCACAGCTTATTAATCCATTTCTGGGCCATGTACTCAATTCTATTTTTAAACTATGAGATTAACAACTACAGTCCCACATAAAAGGAAAGCACAATTAAATTCAAGAAGTGGAGAGAGGAGAGTGAGGGGAACTATGGAGAAAGGGAAGGAGTGAGTTTGGAAGGATCCAAATTACAGATACAATGTAGGTGTATATTGCTCACCTCCTGGCGGAAGGATTCAACTACATCATGGACTTCATAAATGCAAATAACCTAACCTAATTTTTGTAGCCTTATATTAATCCAAAATAAAAAAGAATAATAAAATAAAAGTAATAAATACGAATAAGGAAAAAAAAAGAGCAGAACTGTTGGCTGCATTATTTCTTATCTTAATGGCCTTGGCAATTAATTTAATGCTCCTGGCTTCAGATTTATGATTTATAAAGTGGGATAAAAGATCTTAATATCATTTGTGACAATGAAATGGATAATATACTCAAAGCATAGCACTTGGCATGAATAAGTGATTCCTAATAATATTATCAACTGTGCTGGGCTCTGTGCTGGGACCCAGACATGAACCAGATGCAATTCCTCAAGTTTTTTACAAATATTTATGCTGTAAGACAGTAGCAGTGCCATAACAAAGGTACAAGAAAAAGCTAGATGGCTGTTCTAACTATAACAGGGACTTTACCTAACAAATGCAAACATGCAATGTAATTGTTTGTATCCCCATATTAATCTGAAATAAAAAATAATTAATTAAAACGTAGATTTTATTATCATGCTTGCCAATAGATCAGGAGAACACTGCAATTAAAAAGAAAGTTTAAAATACTCACAGATCCAACCTGGAAGGAGCTTACCACACCATAGGGGTTAGGGGCACACAGTGTTGGCCAGAAGCCAAAGGAAAAAAGGTATTTACTGTGGCTTTAGGGACAGGGAATGTATTGAAACCAAGTTTAGAATGGGCCATTATAAATAATTTCTGTGGACTCTGGGGGTTGGAGGATGTCCTTAATTTTCTAGTATCTGATACTGTGATGATTAGAGCAGGGGAATAGAGGCCTAGAATGTAAGAGATTCATAAATGTGGTTGGAGGTATTAGCCCGATGTGGTTTCTTTGCTTGGAAAATGCACACTTGCAGGTGACTTGTTTGTTATCTCTAGGAATTAGCTAGCCTTGGGAGAAAAAGTCATTTCAAAAAGCCTCATAATATCAAAGCATCAAAAATATTAAATAAAAGATGTGATTAATACAATGGCTCAGAACACAGGAAGAATGAAAGTATCTGTCCCTTTTCAAGTCTGACTTTACCCCCAGTGCACTTATTTTCTATCACAGCACCCTATTTGCCACTTCATAGCACTTACCTAGATGGTTTTTTTGTGTGTGTTTGTTCACCTGTTTATTGTCTGTGTATCTTACTATACTATCTACTCCAGAAGGGTAAGATCTGCTTACCTATTTTACTACTCTAGCCCTAATCCCTGACATAGTGCCTGGTACACAACATACTCAATAAACATTTGTTGAACAAAGGAGTGAAAACAAGAGTGCATGTGTTTATGACTTGTGTGTGTACACATAAACATTACTGTCTATACATATGCACATTTGTGGGTATCTGTGGGTATTTTGAGTGTATATGTGTGTGTGTGTGTGTAGCTGGTACTAGCCTAGGTCATCCATGTCCACCACTAGGTTTCAATTAAGACTGTGTCTGGATGACAACCAGGTAGACCCAACAGAAATCAGTTTGCGCAGGGATATGAGGGGCTTCCTGGGAAATAATTCACTTTCTGAGACCAGTAGAGAAGCTTGAGACAGTACCAAACATTTCAGAGGTTAAATGGAAGAAGAATTTCTGTGTGAGTAATGCTGTATTTCTCTTGGATAAGCTTTAGACTTGTCCCTTGTGGACACATAATTTGGCACTTATGAATCAGAAGTCTGTGTTTCAAATGGAGAGGTCTTGTTTTTATTCAAGTTCTACTTTGAATATTTTTGGATGCTCTGTCAGTCACAGTCCAGTTGGAAATTCAAAACCATATCAAATGATCAATTAGGAAGAGTTTAGCATGGAAGATAACTTATAAGGTGCTAGAAATACAGTTAAAGAAACCAAGGGAGAGATGAGTCAACTGTGAGATTAGAAAATTCAAGAGTTACAACTGCTTCTAGGTCAGCAGAGACAGAATGATGAGGAGGTAGAACCCAGGAATTAGAGCTACACAGTACATGTTAGAACAATAATGGGTCTGTGTGGCACAGCTGGGACCACATATGAGTGGCCTCTCTGGAAGGAGATGGAGCTATGGAGAAGGTACAGTTGCTGCCCACCATGTCTCCTGAAGCAGATAGAGAAAAATCCTGATTTCCCTTTTTGTCTCTCTCTACAATTTTTACCAGTGCCTTCCATTGCCTTAAATTAGCCCGATATAGTTGGCAGGGAAGCATGCAAACCACACTAGGAAAACTCAGATTCCTACAAAATAGAGCAATGGAGATCAGTGCAGTGAAAAGATTTGAAAGCAAATGAGAAAATGACAAGCCTGGGTGAGGGCAGTGAAGATTTAGTATCTCCAAAGAGATCATAACATAAAGCTATGATGTGGAATCCACTTTTTCAGCGTGCTTGCATTTAACCTTGGTCCTTCAAGGAGCTTGGCATTGTGAACATCACTGGCTGATGTGGGAATATGCAGGAGAAAGAGGCAGGAACTGGCAGAGAAAGCAATAGAATTGGCAAGATTGAGTGTGCATGGCAAAATTGATGGTCTCTTTCGTGTAGTTTATGAGGTGGCAGAAAGACAAAGATATGGCAGTTACAACTTGGTAACTTGCAGAAATTAATACCATGTGGCACTTACTAAGTATTAATTTTGGTTTGGCACAGTTGCATACTCCATGTAATTTTATTAAATCCTTTTAACAGTGCCATATTGCCAGAAGGGATCAAGGTTTCACCTCTGGCCTTGCACCTCAAGGGGCTTATGCCTTGGTGTAGCTCCTTAACACTTTCTAGATTCCCCTTAATGGTGGGGATGGATGAAGCCAGCAGAGCTCTTCAGACCACTGTGCTGCTAAAACTGTCCTGGAATAGCCTTCTGGGCCATCTCCTTTAACAAGCACAAAGACAAAATGGCATCATTCTGAGGAAGAAAAACTGGAAACAACATGAAATGAGAAGTAGTTAATGGACTTGGTTCTGTCAAAAAAGGGAAGACTTAGAGTGGACTGGAGTCATTATTATTTTTAAAATTTTCTTTATTTTTTCATTTAAAAACTTCCTACCTCTTAATATTAGCTTTCAATGCGTCTGTGGTTTTGGCAGAAAGCAAATTCATGACCTTGATATAGTCATAGGTGATAACCTGAGATTTCCCAATAGATTTTTATCCCTTCATTGTTATTCAGGGGATAATGGAACAATATGAACATATTTAGTTCCTAAAGTTCATGCAATTACCTGAATAGTTTTTAATAGTCAGCTTTATTAAACAAGTTTTATGGAGTCACATGGGATAAAGTTATCACTGTACCCATTTGGAATGGTATTTTCTGCTTCATTTTGATTTTCAACACCAAGAGAATATGGTGCTCTTCTTAAAGGAAACTCTTCCCAACTGGGAGTATGTTCTTCTACTAATGCCCAGTAGGGAATCCCAGGAGAAACCACCTCAGGCTGTGGAATTGGGTAAATCCTGGTCTCTAGAGATTTTTCTGCCACTCCTACATCTTTTAAAAGAGTAAGGTTCCTTTTAAAAGCAGTCTCAGATGTTTGCAGTTGAAATGCCTTTTCCATGTTTTGATTTCCGAATTTATCCTCCATTTGTTGAAGTAATGTTAATCTTTGTGATACTGTTTCTTTGTGTCTTTCAGAAAGGCAAATTTCTTGGACAAAAAGGGAGTCACCTTCAATCAAAGCTCAGTTATGATCTTTCCATGCTAAAGAAACTGGGCCAATACAGGCATAGGTCTAGTGAAACACAATGAAGGCCCCCAAACAGAAGGCAAATCATCTAGGTGGGTGTAAAATCTAGGTGCTTGCCCCAGACAGCCTCTGAACTCTTCCAGGAAGGCATTGGTTACTGTGCCAATGCTGAATCTAGTCATTATTAACAAATATTTGAAGAAATATCATGGAGATATTAAGGAAGAATTACTGTGAAATCAAAGATTAGGATAAATAGGTGAACATTCCAGAAGGACAAGTTTCAGTTCATTATAAGGAGATACTGTTTCCTGCACCTGAAGTAATTAAGTATTGCCTAGGTGTCACTTAGCAAAGAGATGACATTTAAATCTTCTAGTTAGCTGGAATAGATGGTTCTCATCCTTTCCCATACCGCGAGGAACATGGTTGTTCCAGACAACAATGACAAATCCTGGAAAGGCAAGTTGAGACAGCCAGGTGACATTTGCTATGCTTTAAACCTGTGTTCTTTAAAAAACAGAATTCACATCCTCTACTTTTCATGAAGGTAATGATAATGTTGATACTAAAACAGCCAGTTGATTGGAATGAAGAAGAGCGTATACTCACTGACTCCTACGCAGTACACTGTTTATCTTCAACATTCTTTGGCTATCAATAAGGAAGCAGAAAGGGAAGAACATTTCAACTTTGGTTAGAATCTTAGTAGTACCAAAGAATTTGTTTCAATTACTTCAAAGTAGTTTGATAGACATGCCAGGTTGGATTTCCTCATCTTCTATGGGCTTCTTCAAAGTGGAGAAACATTAGGCAACACCAAAGACAAGGCATCATTGAGGAGAAGGCTGCCATCTAGAGTGCACAACAGTAAACAAAGGCGGTGCCTTCATGGGGGGAGAAAGGGTGAAAGAGGGGCAAGCAGGGTTATATATAGAGAAAACCATATTTGATGAAAAGTGCAATGGTATCTGAACAGGGTAGACTTCAGGGAATAGAGTTCACACACCCACAATTCCATAGTCAAATGGTTTCTGACAAGAGTGACACTGTATTGTAATGGGAGTAAATGATATTAATGACATTTTCAATCACTGAAAATGGAATATTTTCAATCGCTTCACAAATCCACATTGGAAAAGATTAAATTTGGACATCCATTTATATCACACACAAGTATTACTTACAATAGGTTATAGATTTCCTAGAATTATATAGAATATCTTCATGATTGTCTGACAGGTAAAATTTTCTTTTCACATGTACTTAAATACACTAATAATGAAGGAAAAGATTGCTAAATTTGAGTCAGTTAAAAACCTTTGTTCTTTAAAAGACACCATTGAGAATATGAAACTAAATCTCTTAGTAGAAGATAACTACTCACACACACACACACATATATACATGCACATTTATATGGAAACTGAAGCCAGCAGAATAAAGAGCAAAGTATCAGACAAGTTGTCAGTGACAGTATTAAATTAGGAATCCTGATATCCTGAAGTTAAAGTCAGTGTTCTAACAATACCACGAAGTTCAATTATATATAGGAACTCTGTGACCAGAAATAAGAAAATTGAAATCTGTGCCTCAGTTTATAAAAGGGACATAGCAATTCTTCAGTAGTTAAAATGATGAAAATAAAATATCACAGTGAGTGGTAAATAGAAAATTTTGAAAAATTTTAGAAGTAGTGCTTTTAGTGATAGTAATGAGGATGATGTAATAAATATTAGTAGCAATAACTTTACAAACTGCCATGAGAAACAAAAAAACTGGAAAATTATCACTAATTGAATCAAGACCCATAGATACAACATTTTAACATGATGGAAACCATGACAGCCAGTTGGAAAGTAAGCTATGGAATTAAAAGAAGATGTTGTTGAAGAAAAGTCGTGGAGTTCTCTGAATAATTTAAAATGAGATTGGGCGGTGCCTATGGCCCAAAGGAGTAGGGTGCCAGCCCCATATGCCGGAGGTGGAGGGTTCAAACCCAGCCCCAGCCAAAAACTGCAAGTCAAAGAGGGTTTCAGTGGTGGACTGAATAAATAGACTCTGTCTCTAGTTTTGGTCATTTTTCTTGGTAGTGCACAGTATGTAAAACATTCCCATTCTGGCAGTATTGTCAGCATCCGTGATAGCAACTCTCTTAAGTTTTGTCATAATTCTTTATCTAGTGGAATAATCAGTTCTTAAACTAGAGAGGAGTAGGTCATAATATGTTTCTTGTGTTCCAAAAATATTATATGGATAAATATGTACCCAGGAAGGTGGAGGAGAAAAGGCAGAAATTTGCACAAGGCTAGGCAATGTAAACATATTAAATATAGTTAACAGTCTTGCACAGGAGCAGGGCTGCTCGATTAATGTACTGCCAATACCCCAGGACAGATAATATTTATTTGGTTAATATTCTGATCATATGAAGCCTAAATATGTGATCTTTTGTTTCAATCCATGGATGAAGGATGATATCACTATTAGCTAGCAATTATAATTCCAGGGGAAATGGAGAATAATATTTTTGCAAAATATTTATATATAATGTATAGGTTCACACTCTTAACAAATGTATACATAATAATATGCAATTTTGTAGTTGAGAGAACTGATTTACCAAGAGTCATGTAACAGTTAAAGTGGCAGATTTATACTTCGGGCCAGGATGTCTCACCCTGGTTTTGTTTACCACCTTCAACTTGCTGTCTCCAAAGTACCACTTGCCATCACAATTTTAGAACAAGTTTTCAACTAGAACTATATCTTAGTTTTGTTGAAATTAAAAAATAAAAGACTTTGACATCCACAGGATAGCACTGTCGTGAAATGTTTTTCAAACCGCACATCAGGATTGGTGAGCTATGAGAAAGAACAGAAGAAAAGCAAAAAGTACCAAGAATCATCACCTATAATAAGACTATATTGTGTCTTCTAAGAACTGTGTTTTCTGCTCATATGGATACATATGCTAGGCCATACACAAAATTATTTTTTACTCCCAATTCAGAGTCAAATGTTTAAAAATCACTGTTTGGTAGAAAGAGCCAAATCTTTGGCATCAGGCAAGCTGAATTCTGAATGCTTTCATTGCTGCTTCTCTTATCTAAAGAGTTCTGGCAACAAAACCCCAGCCAACTCCCTTCTCCCTATGCTGCTTGTCAGATACAAGGCAAAGAATCCTCTTCTCAAATATTAATCTTCCTTAACAGTGGCTATTGGAACTTTCTTACTAGCAACAAAACTTCTATTTAAATAATGATTTCAGATGCAAAGTAGAAAACTTTATTCACTCACTCAATGTCTATGAATGCTAAGACTTAAGTCTAAGGGCAGAAATCACATCCATTTCCCTAGCACTCTGTTAAGAGCCTTTAAGTAGCAGGAACTGAATGAATATTTAGAGTATACCAATATGTACATGAATAAAATGCTAAGTTTAACCAGTGAATGACTGGTCAATTGAGAAACATTGGAAACACAGAAATGAATAAGGTATAACCTATGGTCTTCAAGAAAATTAGAGAATAACCAATGTTACTTGGAGAATGAACAAGGAGGAAAATGATGAGGAAGAATAAAGCAAGAGAGGGAAGAGGGGACAAATCTCGCAGAGCCTAGCCTTCCTGAGGATTCTAAGCAACAAGAAACTGGAGAAAACACCATCGCATCTGCACTCTATAAAGATCCCCTGACTGTTGTAAGGGCAACAGCTTTGAGATAAAAAACAATGAATGTTGGGAAATCATCTGAAGGAAACTTCAGACACCCCAGGGGAAATGATGGTAGCATCTCAGATATGACAGTCGAAGGTGATGAGAATTGAGGTTATCTTGGATGTAGACCCAAGAAGAAAACTTGGTAACAAAATAAGTGTGGAAGATGGTGTGTGGAAAGGGGAAGAAGAAGTGTTAGGGAGGATACTGAGGTTTCAGCTTACCCATTTAGGAACAAAGGAAAGAAGTAGTGGAGAGAACAAAGAGAGAAATATTGTAATGAATGTTACAGACAGTAGGATTTGACATACTGGGTTTGAAGTGCATATAGGATATCCAGATGAAGATGTCAACAAGGCACTTACTGTCTGCAAAGCTTTTTCCTTTGGTCAAAACCAAGGTCCTTTCTGTGGCCTCCATGGCACTTCACTGTGTAGGCCCTTCCTGCTCCATTCATCTCATCTCTCCTTTCTCTCTCTATTGTTTGATCCAGGCATACTGTTGTTCTGGATGTTTCTCAAGCATGTCAAGCCAGCTTCTGCCTCAAACCATTTTCACTTGCCAGTCTGTCTGTAGTGAAGGCACATTCTGGATATTCATATGGTTCAATTCATCACTTTTTCCATGTCTTTGTTTGAATGTCACCCAATGAGTAGAACTTCTCTGAAAACTCAATAATAAATATTTCCCAAATCTTCAAGCAACCTGTTCACTTCATTCTTTTCTCCATGATTTTCATCATAGTATGATATATTTTCTACTATTTTATTTATTCAAAACAGAGTTACCATGGGTAGAGTGCTGTGGCATCACAGCTCACAGCAACCTCAAAATCCTGGGTTGGAGCAATCATCTTACCTCAGCCTCCTGAGTAGCTGAGACTATGGGTGCCTACCACAATGCCTGGCTGTTTTTTTATGTTATTATTATTATTTTTTATTTTTAGTAAATGTAGAGTCTTACTCAGTCTAGTCTCAAACTTCTGAGCTGAGGTGAGCCACCTGCCTGAGCTTACCAGAGTGCCTGGATTATAGGCATGAGCCAATGCACTTAGACTACTTTCTACCATTTATTATTTTTTTGTTGTCTATCTCCCTCAACTAAGAGGATATAGAAGCACCATGAAGACACAGACTTTGGAATTTTTATTCACGAATTTGTCCCAAGTGATTATTACAATACGTATAAAGACCTGGGAAGAGGCTGAGATTTTACCCTACCAGTTAGCCTGCCACAGTAGAATGGATGCTGGCAGAAGACACAGGCTCCTTATTCTGTTTCCCAGGCTTCGATTTCCACAAGGCTTCACGAGAAGCGCCCAGGGACACCTGCACAGAAAACTCAGTGTGCTACTGGAAAAGGAGGCCAAGCGTTAAAAATCTCAAATATTTTTAAAAGGCCAGTAAATTTACCTGAACATGCCCTGGAAAAAGATAGCATCTATAATATACTAGAGTATTTTATCAAGAGTATTTCTTATGCAAACATCCTTGAAAAGAGAGTCTGAACCAAAGGCAGTGTCTCTACTAAACATTTCTCACAAGACATGCAAAAAATAAGAGATAATAGAGAATTGTCTCCTAACATCATATAGAAGACACAAAATACAGAGATCAACCTTTTGAGTTAGGTACTATTATTATGCCAATTTCAGGTTAATAAATCGAAGCACTGCAAAAGTGAACCAACTTTCTAAGGACAGACAGTTATTGAGTAGCTCCAGCAATGACATGCTAGCTCCACAGTATACACTTTTAGAAGTCCTCCCTCCCTTTAACCTTCTCCTCCACCAGCCCTTTAGGCTCTCTGAACCGGTCACAGAAAACCAGAGATAAGAGAGACAAGAATTAGAGGGAAAGATTGGAATAAAGAAGTACAGAATGGAGAGGTTCTATTAGCTATGCATCGCCACCCAGCTAACCAGAACTGTACAGTAGAAACTAGCTTTGAGTTGACCTTACAGATGAGGAAACTGGGACTCAAGGAGGGAAGGGTCTTCTCATAAGTACACAGGGAGTTAGGAACCAAATGAACCAACCACCACAATGATTTTCCTGACAGAATCTTGGCCTTGCATATTTCAGACTCTCCTGGCTCCTTTCACCTTTCTTATTTCATGTCCCCCTGGCCAGGATGCCCAGCTATGACTCAGAGTTAATCAATAATCCAGGAGACCTGTTGCAAGACACAGTGGGTGGGGCCTTGTTGCCATCTGCTTATATGATCCAGGGTTCTGAAGAGTGGTGGTAAGTTCTGTGCAGGTTTCAACTGACCTCTGGGCACAGAACTTCAGCCATGAAGGTAACAAGCACCTTTCTTCTTGCTATCTTGGTCCTGTTGAGTTTACAGATATATGGTAGGTACCTTTGCTTCTTTTTCAAATGTAAGTAAAAATGTTTTTGACCTGTTGTTTTGCTGAGCACATTACCTTCTGAACTTTAGATATGGCTCATCATTGGCAGATCTTTTGGTTCTAATTCTCACTGAAATAAATTCAATAGATGAGAATTACAGAAAGAGAAGTTTTTAACATAAAATGAGGAAAACAATCCTAGTAGTAAGAATTGTCCAGAGCAAAATTGTTTTCCTCTAGTGATGGAAACCTTTGTAAGGGATATGGTAGAGGGGGAAAAAAAAAGAAAGAAAGAAACAGTGGAAATGTTCAACCATAAACACCCAACTAATTCTGTAAATGTCTAGGACCAATTTAAAAATTTTAAATCTTTGTGGAATTGCATAAAACAGGGAAGAATGGCTTCTAGTTATTCAATATGAAAGTCATAGCCTGATTAAAAAATTTATTTTCATGGTGTGCTCCCTCTTAATGGGCATAATCCAGAGGTGTATGGCATAGCTGATGGGTGCAGAACTTATAATTACAGGATGGACTTTACCTAACTAATTCAAATATTGTGACCTGATTGTTTGTACCTTCCTGACATTAACCTGAAATTAAAAAAAATTATTTTGACCATCAGAATGTTTCGGAGTGAAAAAATTATGCTGGAATACATGGTGTACATGTATAGACAAACTACATCTTGGCAATGTCTATAGACAATTCTGACCATGGAATTAAGATTAGTTTCCTTTCTAAAACTGGAAAGGATTAACATTTTCAATATCATCTCTGGCCTACCAAAGGATCCTCCTGGGAGCAGAATCAGCATGCTGTTTTAGATGAGTGAGAATATTGTTTGTTGTATTTGTTAAATAGTCATGCAAGCACTGACTTTCTCTCTTCCTACGTACTAATCCATACAAACAGATGTCTCTGTGAGCATCTGCTCATCCAGTTTTTGACTCCACTAAAATCCAATGGGCTCCCAACAACATCAGGTTCTGAACATACCAAGGGATCTTCACCAAGCACATAAAGGCCTCTCTACTTTTCACTACGTTCAGATAAAAAGAATTACCTTCTTAGCTAGATCACCTTAGCAAGAGTTGATAGTAAAATTAAATCTCACTTTTTTCCTTTGGGTGCTATCAGATTAATTTCCTTTCTCTCTAATGAATTTATCAACAGTTACTATTTGCTACTTACTGTCAGCAAGTCCTGCTATAATCTGGGAGATGGGGACTGACTATTTTAACTCTCTGTAAGTTCGTAAGATATGAACTGGTCTTACACTCAGTGGAATACAACTGTGTGAAACAGCTCTTTGAGAACTGATGATGAGTTGGCAAAAGACCTCCTTTTTTTTGGACATTACTTAAATTTTTCATCAGAAGATCTGGATACTGCTTATACAATGATAAATGTTTCATAGCTAGTTATATAAAGTACTCATACTTTTATCTGTAAATTGGTATAAAGTTCCTTATACCTCACTAATTGTGAAATCAAAAGTCTAATAACTAATTGATGTGAGAATGTTAGGGAACAGTCAAAAGATATTTGCACAGTGCCTAATACATTTCAAGACATAAGTACATATTTACTATTTTCAAGGAAAGGGAAGAACTTTTCTGAAATAGCAAAATGAGATGCTTTGGTCATACTCAAATTTTCACTTAATTTATTTCAAGGTTTCAGCAGGCAAGGAGTAGATGAAAACAAGTCAGACATCCTTGAAAGAGGACAGAAATCAAATGTTGAGACTTGGAGGGGCCAGCAGAGAAGTCACATCCTTCATTCAAAGCAGAGAACTCTGAATAAGAATAGATCTGGCTCCTCTCATGGGGACCTAACCTAACATGTCTGATTTATGTCTTGTAGGAAGCCTTGAAGATGAGTCCCCAGGAAGAAAGGTAAAGAGAAATTTGTAATTTCTTATTTCTCAGGCTTGAGTTGTTTGATCCAACCAAAGCACAGTCTATCACCTCTCACCTTTCACCTGAAGTTAAGATGGGAAGTATGAATGCTAGAGAGGCTTAACCTATGAAATACAAACAGTATAGCTGTTTTCCCCCATGGGCTTATACTGAAGGAAAAACTCAGTGATGAATAGACAAGTTCTACGTACATGTATAATCCTCTCTGTGAAGGTGTTTGTTTTTTTCTTGTTGTTATTTGTATGTTTTTAAAATTTACACTAATCTTAGCTGTAGAACAAGTCTCTTGGGTGGGAGCTTTCTCAAGTCCACTCCAAGGAACCCTTCCTCCTTAGAGCCAGTTTGATGATGTTGCCATGCAGTTCTCACAGTCATCTTGGTGCAGCTCTGAAAGTAATAAACTGGTTACTCCCTGTAGAAAAGCATTCTGTCACGACCCACAGGTTGAGAACCACTGGTTTATAAGATAATTTCAGTATATTTTGAGACCAAAGGAAGAAAGGTTCCCATCTCACCACATTTATATCTAGAAGGAGGAAGCTGACAAACCAAAAGTTCGTGCATTAATACGTTATTACATTGAGATAAGTTATGAAGAAGTTTTTGAGGCTGGGCTCAGTGGCTCATGCCTGAGATCCTAACACTTTGGGAAGCCAAGGCAGGATGATCCTTCGAGTTCAGGAATTCAAATTTGCAGTGAACTTTGATGAGGCCACTGAACTCCAGAACCTGTCATTAAAAACTAATAATAAAAAAAATAAAAAAGGTTGTTGTGCCATAAAAGATAAGTGTATGTTCACAAAACCCAACTGATGGCGTGGCAAACAGAATGAAGATATTAAGAGCTAAAGTTCAGGAACTAGAATACTAAGTGTATATTCAGAATTCAGGCATTACCTGACTGTATGCCCATGGATTATTTCAGCATTTCATGCCTTATTATCTTCACCAGAGAAGAGTATAATAAAAACAACACATTTGTAGCAGAGTTGTGAGGTGTAAATAAAGTAATATATAAGAAGCACATAGGACACTGCCTGGACTAGAACAGTCATTTGATGTTAATTAACTGTTACTGGAATAGAGTGTGAAGACTCCAAGAATGCAAGAGGCCTGCTATCTTTATATGCCTCAGAGTAGACCTTCTGGGTTCCGCAGTGTGCAAGGAAAAATAGGCCCAAAGGTATGGCTGACCCAAGCAGAGCCAGCGCCTGCAGTGATTGTGAACTTGAACACTATTTCACTAGTCTTATGCAAACCTCACAACACTATGAGTTAGGTGGGAAAATGATCATTTTATTCCCGTTTTGTTGATGTGCTGACTGAGTTTCAGTGAGGCCAAAGGACTTCCAGTGTCAGATAATTTGGAAAGAGCAGAGTCATTACTTAAAAACAGGTTTTCTGACTCTAGATCTTGGATTCTTCCTCTTGGAATATGCAATGATATTCTCCTAACCACAGTCATGCCCTAGGAAATTTAAAATTAATTTGGAGATTTTGTTATAAATTTCAGAGAATGGAAAACAATGGAAAGTGATTCTGTTTAATTTTATTTTTAGCCTAACTGTCCGAAACAATTTGAATGCCCCACGACATGGCTACCTGTCTGTGGAAGTGATGGACTTACTTATTCCAATGAGTGCCTTTTATGTGACAAAAATGAGTATGTACACACTTGAATTTTTAAAATATTTTTTAAGTTAGTTGGCTTCACATTTTATGTATCTATCCCTGTAAATCTCCAATCAAATTACTGATAACATGAACCATATGCCTATAGAAACAAAATATTTATATTTCCCTTTTCCTCCTCTTTATCTATCTCATGAGATAATCTGCTTTTGAAAAGTGACTTGTATAATAAAGTATTACATTTCTTATAGGAAAACAGTAGATAGTTTGAGTTTTTTAATAATATCATACACACAAAATATCTTTAACTTTAAAAAAGAATTCTTGGTGATACCAGAAATTGTGCTTTCTAAAGCCTTCCAATATCAAACATAAACTGTAAAGAATAAGTGGGCTGAAATACATATTGAAACATTTTTGTTTGTGGATATGAGAGCCGGCCTCCATAATGCTTCATTTTCTGAAGTGCCCTTACGTCAGTGATCACATTTAGGTCCCACAGAGGAATAGATTCACTGCAGGTTTTCAGTCTCCCTCAGCAACTGAGCACTGGTGCAGGTCAAGCATTATGAATACCTCACTGCCCTCACTCTGCTTATGACCAACAGAAAAGGGTCATGAGCACATCTAAGATTTTTTTGTAAGTTAGGGCAAATGTCAGAAAATGAGGTGTAAGTAAATTGCTGCAGGAGTGAAGCAAGATAGAGATTTCTTCTTATTGAAAAGGGCCAAGAAGGATTTAGGAAAACCATGCCATTTAAATATGGTTCTGAATTTTGGCAGCATTGAAAGAGCATTTTGAGTGGTGCCTGTAGCTCAGTCTGGTGGGTTCAAACCCTGCCTGTGCCAGCTAAAACAACAATGACAACTGCAAGAACAAAAAAAATAGCCAGGCATTGTGCTGGGTGCTTGTAGTCCTACCCACTTGGGTGGCTGAGGAAAGAGAATCGCTTACATCCAAGAGTTTGAGGTTGCTGTGAGTTGTGACACCACTGCACTCTACTGAGGTGACAGCTTGAGACTCTGTCTCAAAAAATAAAAAAATAAAAAAAAAAGAAAGAGCATTCAGATTAAATAAAGGCGAGAAATAAGGAAAACTAATAAAAGAACTTCTACAAGTGACCTCATTTATTCTGGAATTGATATTATATGAAAAACATTGACTCAGGCTCAAATGACTGCATACACTCCCATTATTCCACTGCATAAATTCACTTTCTTATTACATAAACACTCATCTTGGGTTGTTTTAAACAACTTCATAAAATTCTCGGAGTTTAGCAAATTGTGGAAATAAGTCCCCAGGTCAAGAGGTCTAACATTCTGGAGCTTTATATCCAACACATTTAGTGTTCTGCTTTGTGGTGACTCTCTGTCCATAATTAAGTATTTGTAATCTTTTGTTAATTTTCCCATGAACTGTGTTGTCATTATGTTCAAATCTCATATTTCCATCTAAGGGGAGGAAAAAGCAAGAGGACATCTTTGAGAGTTGAGAAGTTTTCCAGTGCCAAGACCAAAAGACCAAAATATATAATTTATCTGTGTCTTCTTAGAAAATATGTACTGGTAATTCATACGTATAGATCAGCATTGTCCAGTAGAATTTTCTGTAGTGACAAAAATGTTCTATGTCTGTTGTGCCCAATATATAGTCACTGGCTACAATATAATAGCTACTAGAACTTATGTGGCTAGTTCACCTGAAAAACTGAATACTTAACTATTATTTAATTTTAACTAATTTAAATTTGAGTAGCTATATGTGGATAGTGAACAAATTAATCCATACTGTGCATCATAGCTATAGACAATCAACTCTGCTTTACTCTCTTAAGAAGTTTAACTTATTATGCTAACTTTTTTGGAAATCAGTATTATAGGCATAGTACTGAAAGCATTAAAAACTCTTAAAACGAAACATCAACAACATCCAGATAAATGCATATATAAAAATTTATTGGAGCCAGATATCCTCCTGTGATAGAGAAATAGAGTGTTTCTAAGCCAGTATTTTCAAGGAAAATATGGTTAGAGAAATGAGAGATGTGGAAGTAGTCTTTTAAGGTACAATTATTGGAACTAGAATATTTGGTTGATCTTATTTTTTTAATTTCTTTTATTAAATTTTAGAAGATTGAAAGGTACCAATGTTTTGTTTACTTACTTTGCTTTTGTACCATTTGGGTCAAAGTTATAAATGTGCTCATGGAAATATTTAGCTTAGAGAAGAGAAAACTGGTCTGGGAAAGTTGATGCAGGGGCCAGCAGAGAGGCGTCTATATGGAGGAGGGGATGCTTAGAACTGGCAGGCAGGGGATGGGCTAAAGATATGATTTACTTTTTCATGACTTCACAGATATGAATCCCCAAAATTCTAAGAAAGATCAATCAATTAGAAGGTCTTGCAATAGCCCAGGCAGCTAACCTGGAAACTAGGAGGTGAGGGCTGGGGCATTAGAAGCAGAAAAAGCAACAATGGATTGAAGATTAATTTCAGGGGTTCACTATAGCACCTGACTAGATCCATAATTTGTGTAGGGACAGGTATCTTTCCTTTGTGTTGCATGCTAAGCGTATGGGAACGTAATCAATAACTATTTGGTGAATAAATAAGTAAATAAATAAGAGAAAGACAGAGAAGTGGGAGTACATTAAAATCTCTCTATTTTATTTTTTTTTATTTATTTTTTTTTTTGAGACAGAGCCTCAAGCTGTCACCCTGGGTAGAGTGCCGTGGCATCACAGCTCACAGCAACCTCCAATTCCTGGGCTCAAGCGAGTCTCTTGTCTCCGCCTCCCAAGTA
>CAUYRH010012305.1:0-10665 GCA_963574655.1 Perodicticus potto | reverse complement strand
GCCCACCAGAGGCTCCAATAGCCAAAAAGGCTGGACAACTGCTGAGGAGACACCTGTGCCTTGGTGTCTCCTTCACTTTACACTTAGGACTAAATGTGGAACCTCCATTTCCTATGCCTAGGTCAATTTCTTGTGAATTTCCTAAGCCTCAATTCCATGAATGGACTGTATCCATTCATTGATACACTCATTCACCTTGCCCCCGGCGGAAGGGACTGTATTCATTCGTTTCCTGGCCAAGGAACCCATACACCTATATATACCCTGAGACTGGAGGCCTAGGGGAGGAGACGGGGAAAGACCGGGAGAGGAACGGAGAGAGTTTCTCTCTCCCCACTTGAAATCTCTCCCTCTACCAGGAGCTTTAGTGTTTTCTGTATTCTTTTCTGTAAATCAATTCTGTCTTACCACTGAGGGGTGGGGGGTGGTGGAAATAATGTAATGAAGAATAATAAAATACATGTATTTAAAAAAAACACAAAAAAACAAAGTCCTCCTAAAATTTTGTTATTGGAATGATACTCCAGAATCAGAGAAAATACCTTTTATTCAAGATCCCATGAGAAGTCAGAAGGGTAGAGAACCATTTTAAATTGCCAAAAGCAAGGATCATTGGACATGTTCATGTTCATTGGACATGAAATATAATTTATTAATTTTGTGGAGTATTCTCTAAATTTAACTTACTGTTTTGAAAATGTTTCCCAATAGGACACCTTTTAGAGAAAATAATATATGCTTATTTAGAAACGGCATTATCCATGTCTAAAGATGATCACATTTACTATTTATATTTTTGTTTCTCAAGTAGGTTAAAATTTTATGTTTAATCTTGTTGAATTATTTGCCTACCTACTAGCTTATTTACTTTTTATAACCTAGAAAATGATAGAAGAAACCTTAATTCATTTAAAGTGAAATTGCTAAAGAATTTGAACTTAAGAGTAAAGTAATAAGGGTTCTCTTATTCAATTAACAGTAATTCATCTCATTCTTGGTACATTCCAACCATAATTTAATTAATTTGAAGGTTACGATTAAGTAATTGGAATAGGTTCCATGCAGTAGTGTGTGTTAATGTGTTTGTGCATGTTTTTGTGTTTACAGTTCAGTTGAAAATACAGACCATAAAAGTCAGAGTAAATATATGAATCTATATTAATATATAGGTATGATATATAAATATGAGTAAAGAAGTAGAAATTAACTCAAACAGAGTATGGCAGGCTAAGGTCATGAGAAATTTATGTTTTCTTTTGTTTGGAGTCATACTACAAGTCTTATAGAGTTGATTGCACAATAAAAAACAATTGTCTAAATAAAAATGGATCCAAATTGACCTGTTTGTTTTGAATAGATTTGAGCAGAAGTTTGAAAAAGGAACCACTGGAATGCTTCTTTCGTATAGACATAACTGTGAAGCTCCCAGGGGAGTTTCCTAACATCTTCCATCATTTCCAAAATGTTAGATTCTCAAATGGAGAGTTTGCATTTGGGCTGCATGGAGAAGGTCAGACTTTGGTCTGCTGATTTTCAATACCCAGAAGAAAACCCAAAGGAATTAGTAATTTTATTTATACGATGTTAAGTCTTCATATGTTAAAATATATTTGCATTCTTCTACTACTGCTTAGATTCAGTCTGATCACATAGGGTCTAACTGAGTATTAAAAGATATTTTAAACAAGTGATACATAAAAATCAGCTTGATTTGGGGATATTCTATAGGCCCAGTTTTTAATTTCTTTATAAGTTTCATTTTGATGAAGTAGTCTGTCAGGAGAAACAGGTGGTGAGATCTATACTCAGGGAATGAGAAGAAATCATATTCTGGCTAACAAGAAAATCAGCAGGGAAAAAAAAAATCACCTTCCCCGAGACAATAGATGCTCTATAAAACTGCGCCTTTTCATATTACCATGAAAATTACCTTTTGGCAGTGGTACAAGAAGGTTGTTATACATTATTGTTAATTGTGGTTGGAGACACAAAGCAATATGATCATTCGATGGCTTATTTGTTATTCAAAAAATGACAGCTTTTATGTGACACTAAACATGAAATCACCTGGAAATATCCCTGTGAATTGAGGAGCCATCTAAATGTACTTGCTTAATGCATATATTAGACTTTTATGAAGCCATGTGAGTTTGTGCTTAGCATTTACCCAATGGTTCCTTATCATTCATCTGATGAGGGAACGCTGTTTGCTTGGCCAACGTGAGACAGAGAAACCCGTAAGTTTGTCAGAATTTATGGGTAGTGGGCAGTGGCTCTGCTGGAACATGGCGTGAGAGGCAATTAGTCTTCAGTACCGTGAGTACTTTTCGTCTTGTCGGGAGAGCAGCTGACAGCCACGGTGTTCCCTCCACCCACCACATCCTTCTTCCCTCTCCAAGAAGGGGACATGGAAAGAACTGCTAGGAACATGAAAGTCATCCCTGATGACATAAACAAAGTTCAGGCAGAGTGTGCTGCTATGCAATCCTCTTGTGCCATTTACAGTGACAGGATACCGCTTTCAGAGATGACACTAACTATGCTGAGGTTTTAAGAAGATTGCCTCCAAATGCTGGAGAAAGCTGCGTGTGTTTGCCTGCCACTCTGCTCTTCTGCGATATCTCTCTCTCTCTCTCTCTCTCTCTCTCTCTCTCTCTCTCCTGTTTCTGCAGTGCAGCATCCTCGGCTGGTAACCTTTAAACTCCAGCTGCAGCGATTTCTTCTCCACAGAGCAACACATTAAGCACATCATTCATGCTTCCCCAAACCAGGCTCCCAGAGTGCCAATGAATAAGTGGACGAGGATGAATTCAGTGGGCAGCATGAAGGCCAGCCATGTGGAGACAGGTGTGCACTCGGACTGAGTGACAGACGCACATAAAGTGCGAAATGAGGGGCTTTATCCCACGTTCCTTCAGGGACAACATGAGAGAATAAAAAGCGGTTCTCAGAGCATCTCCCCCATCTTGTGCCTATTCTGGGGGGTTCACTTTGCTCGGACCAAAGTTAGGCATCCTGATGAGAGAGGGCAAAACCCCTTCCACGGTGACCGCTCGCCTGTTTCTAGCCTCTTCTGTGCTGGAGACTGCGAAGGGTAACTGGCCACTCTCTCCATGGACCTTCTATTCATATCATCTCAAACAGGGCTGGGCATCTTTCTGATTCCACATGACCGCTCTGAAAATTCTTTCTTATTATTTATTTATTCACTCATTTGACAAATATTTATGAAGCTTACAATACACGCTGGCCTTTAGTTTAGGTGCTAGGAAAACAGCCTAGCAACATCTTCATTTTCACAGAGCTATGTTCCAATGGAAGATTTTTAGACTAGAAACAAAATAAATAAGTAAATTGTGTAATAGGTTCAAAGGTGATAAAGTTACTGAGCTAAAATATAAAATAGCCTTTGGTGAAATTCCTAGAGAAAGACAGCCCAGAACATGAGGCTACAGGTAACATGGAAGGAGTATTGTTGATGTGGAACAAAAGGACTTATGGTAGGGAAGAAAAAACAATGGACTTCATCTTCTCTTTTTCTTCCTTTCCCAAAAGAAACTACACCTAGTCTTGCTCTTTTATTCCCCGCAAATGGAGAGTGGACAGGCCACAGTAGGAAAGAGGGTTGAGATTGAGGCAAAAGTAGGACATGTTTTGGGTTCAGGAAAAAACCTTGGAGAGAAAATAAGGATTCCTACAAAAGAGGAGAAAATGCAGTTATCTGTTCCCTCCCCCTTTTGTCCAACTTCCTCTGCCCCTGTCATTTCTCAGTGAAAATGGTGTAGTGTTTGTCCACAGTAGAAGACTAAACTTGACCAACTCAAGGTCCTCGTTTGGCCAGTATTCCCTTCCTGACACTTTGTTAAAATTCTAGGCAATTTTCAAGTTTTGTAAAGATGTAAATGTAACTTTCTATTGTTTTCTTTCTCCAACAATTACTCGCTCCAGATTATGTTGCTCACAGACCCGGAGATCGAGAGCAGCTTACTGATCAGCTCGGATGAAGGGGCAACGTACCAGAAGTACCGGCTGAACTTCTACATCCAAAGCTTGCTTTTTCACCCCAAGCAGGAGGACTGGATTCTGGCATACAGTCAAGACCAAAAGGTGAGCGTGCCTACATCGTGTGAGATGATAATGTGTGGTTCTCCAGGGCAAAGACAGTCAGTCTACCCTTTGAGATGAAAGTCATCATCTCAGCCTTTTATCTTAGTCATTGTTTCTGTTCTGTTGAGTAGCCTGAAATCTGTGCCAGCAGGTCAAGGAGAATCCCAGGTTGCTTAAACCATCTAAACTTGTGGAACAGCTTGTGAAATAAAGGCTAGACACTAAGTAAGACATTGGGGAGAAGCAGTGTTTTATGTATGCAGATAGATGATCATTTCTCTTGGTAAAGGACCCTCAGTTTTTTTCAAATCCCAAAGATTAAGTGGGAACCCTAAGGGTTTGCAAAAGTAGTGAGAAAAATGGCCAGAGGAACAATAATAATGTCAGTAAATAACATTATCAGAAGTTTGTTGCCTCCGAACTTTTCTCAGGTGAGATAAGTATGAGAGAAACTCTCATCAAAAAAACCAAAAGGAAAGTAGGTGAAAAATTAGAATGCTCTTTGTGGAATGCATCGTTCAGTGAAGTCATTCTCAGAATTCTCCTTGTAACATTCTCCATGTGTTAGAACTCCCATAGGATTAAAGAATACTGGATTTCATGAGTTAGCAGGATATTGCAGGTTTTGTCTGTCTGGGCTGCTACAGATGTGTGGGGTTTTTAAAGGCAAGGGAAGGATGTAAGCCGCTTCCCAAGTTCTCTACTGACATGAGTATATTACAGGAAGCAAATTAAAATTCTTAAGATAGGAATTTTATTCATGCTTCCCTTACTGCCAAATAAAATGCACATTAAGCCTAAAAATAGAAAGAATTTACAATTAGTAATTTTTTTTTTCATCTTGAGCAGCCTGGCTACCCTTTCAGCAGAATGTACAATTTTGTTCCTGGAGTCAGGCTGCAGTGCATGTGGACCAGGAGGGTGCAGTTAACAGAGGCCAGGGCTGAGAGGGTCGGACACAGGGATTAGTCATTTAGTCCATTGGATTATTACATTTTATTTTATAGCTAGTTAATTCCCTTCTACTCTGCATGCCAGAGGAACAGTGAGGGCCAGATTTACCTGGCTGAATGAATAAAAACTATGCATCTTTTCAATTATGCTGGTAGAGATGACCCAAAATGTAACCAAGTAGCCCTTCATGTCCCTGCCCTTCAAACAGTACCTCCCATGGTCACCACATCAGAGTGGCTAACGCTGTAGGAACTGGGACACCTGGGCTGTGGACTCAACTCACTCAACTCAGCCACTCATGGTGAGCGGTATTTAGTGTTGGTTTCCTTTGCTTTGAAGTATATTTGTAGGGATAAATGGAACTGCAGGATTTTCCATTCCAAGAAACAAATATTATACTTCACATCCGTTTTAAGATCCACGTGTGGTGCAGTATTGGTAAAAATTAACTATATCAAGGAGCTTTCGATCCATCAGAACTTAGATGATTAATACTTTTGAGTTCACTGAGGGAAGCCAAAAAAACAGTGGTTTCATTGACACATAATCGGTGGGCAATTGAAGTGTCTGTGTGAGTTACATAAAGTTGATGACCTCAAGTTTAGGAGGTGGACCTCGAGTGACCTCGGAAAGTCTTACCACCTAGACCTTAATGTGATAAACATATAAGGTTGGCAAAACTGTGTTTACAGGATTACAAATTTCTCAATGTGCATGAAACTGAAATTTGATAAGACTAATTGTAATACCACAGATACACAAACACACACACACATAAACACACACCCCACAGACAGACCTTTGTTATCCAGTCTTGAGTTTTAATATTTTTTAAGTGTTTTGGTTGTTTGATTGTTAGGTGAAATACTTTTTATTTTCCTAATTAGGACTTTGAACATTTTGTTCAAAGAGAGAATGATAGTTCTCTCTCTTTGGTCAAGAAAATGATAGTTTCAGAGCTGGAGATTCTAAGAGCTAGTTAGTAGTAATATAAGGATGAAATACAGTAATATGAGGTCAAAAACAAGAATCCCAGTTAGAATGATAATACAGTATTCCTGGGAGCAAATGCTAAGGGGTCTGGACCAAAAGGTATATTTTTGTGACCATAGTCCTAATAAGCCTGCCACTTAAGAGTTGGAAGATGCCTTATCAGATTTTATTCTGTATAAAGATAAGGATCCAAATATCTGGGAGGTTAATAACTTTTCTCAAATGGAAAATCAGTAATTATAGATGTTCCACGATGGGTGAAGCCCTACATGAAATTTGCTAGAGTTCTCATTCTTTTTATTTTTAGTCATTGCTTTCATTTTGTACATCTTTTTTAAATTTCAGAATATTAAGGGGTACACATTCACCTTTTGTTTGCATGCTTTGTTTCTGTACAGATCGAGGCCAAGCTGTACTCATCTACCCATAAGTGTACCTTTAACCCAGAGAGGATACACTGTACCTGGTGAATCTGAATTTGCCCATCCCTTCCTTCCCCCTCAGCCTAGCTTGATTTTCACTGAGTTTTCCTTCCACCCGTGCACTTAAGTAGTTCCAATTTGGTACTAAGTACATGTATTTATTTCTCAATTCTTGGGATATTTCAATTAGAAGAATGGTTTCCAGTTCCCCCCAGGTTGTGCAAAAAGATACTAGGTCACCATTTTTATGGCCAAGTAGTCCTCCATAGTATGCATATACCACATTTTACTAATTTGTTCATGTATTGGTGGGCACTTCGGTTGTTTCCACGTGTTTATCATTGTGAATTGTGTTGCTATAGGTTGATCTTTGATCTTTTGAGGTGAACAGATGGCAGAAACCAGCCTTTCTGTCAACCTCTGTTTCTCTAAGAAAGAATGAAGGATAAATCACTTGGAAAAGAAAAAATTATGGATAACCTGCTGTAGAAATAGGAATCAGAGAAGACCTTCATATCCCAAGGCTTGAATCACAGAATGAGGAGTAGGGCATTTGCAGAAGGGGAGCGGGATGCACCCATCTGATGAGCCTTTAGCAGATTGCAAGGGGCTGTGGCTGCTCAGAAGGGTCAGTGACAGGGAAATAATAGCTGTGGTCACCAGTGGATCGTAGATGTTTTGGCACTGATTAGATGAAGCTATGGGCAACAGGAGGATCCTGTGCTGGTGTTGTCTGGCCATTGATTGTATTTGCTGGGGAACGGGGAAATTAATTTTTTCATATCAGTATTGCTCATCAAATTTTATGTGTCAGCTGCTAATGCTGCTGCTGCAGATCTCCCAGCTAAGGTATTAGCTACTATTCACTCTGCTGGATGCCACTGTACATGACACTCTGGTGAACAGGATCCTCAGTAACGGTCTCTGGGAAATACCTGATGGAGGTGTGGCAGCTCCTTCAGAACTTACCTATGAACAGAATCCTGCTCTCTTTTCTTTTTCTTTGTTTGCTGTCTTCTTTTTCTTTTAAGGCATACGCTCCCCCTTTTGAACATAAAGCCACACTTATTTTTCCTTATTTTTCTGACCTTGCTTTTTCTCTTCTTCAGTGAATGAGACTTTGAAGGCACTGAGGACAGATTTTGGATCTCTGGGCTGCGAGACAGAGCCCAGATGGGCTGTGATGCTCTGCTCTGTCTTATCTCTTGATGCCCCAAAATCAAGAGGAGCTTTTGATGTGAGCATCACAAGAGACACAAAGAGTTTTGTTTTGAGCAGATTGTCCTTTCTGGCCAACGATAGTATTTTACAAGCCATCAGTTCCATGGGAGGACTTTTTTTTTTTTTTAAGTGGTTTTTAATCAGGGAGAAATGTGTGTAGCCAGATGTCCTCAGAATTCTCAAAATCAAGATGTTTGGATGTCTTAGTCTTTTCACTTAGAAGGCGAAATCTATTTTTGATATTCAATATCTAGATGGTTATATTAATCAGGGTTCTCCATAAAACCAGAGAGAGCGAGGAATTGGCTCACGCAGTTATGGAGTCTGATAAGTCCCAAGACCTGTCCTCTGAAAGCCGGATAGCCAAAAGTGCTGTCGGAGTGATTCAGTACAGGCCTGAGAATTGGATGGGGCCAAAGCCAGTGGTCCCAGTTCAACTCCAGAGGCCTGAGAGAAAACCAGGAACTCCAGTCTTGATGTCTGAGGGCTGAAGAAGTTGGATGACTCAGGGTAAGAAGAAAAGTGGGAGTTCACCCTTCCCCAGTCTTTTTGTTCTATTCGAGATTTCAAAGGATTAGATGATGCTTTCTGACACTGGAGAGAATGGATCTTCTCAGTCTTACTGAGTCAGATGTTAGTATCTTCAGGAAAATGCTCACAGACACAACCAGAGATAAGTTTGACCAGCATTCCCTGGCTCAATCAAATTGACACATAAAATGAATCATAGCCAAGAGGCAAACACTGCTCCCCCCCGCCCTGACTTTTTCAAATTTCAAACTATGAAAGGATACAAATGTTTTAGGTTACATGCATTGCTGGTGTACTTCTTGAGTCCGGGCTGTGGTTGTATCATCACCCACAGAGTGTTCATTGCACCCATTAGGTAGGTTTTTGTCCCCCTTCCCTGCTGCTTAATTTCTGTTGACTTCTACTTTTCTTTGACTTACCCAATATAGAAACAGAAGCCAGAGTCCTTGCCCTCTGGACAGTCTATGCAAGGACAGTTCTTTGGAAAGTCCTGAAATTTTCAGAAGAGTGAACATTGTGGGCATCACAGAACTTCCATGTACATGGACAAAGGGACACTGGTTGTATAAAGTAATACCCTTAGACTTCTTCCAACAGTGAATCACTATTGACAGTAATAGGAATTCTACAGCATTCATTTATCTGGAATTCAAAAATATTGCTTTCATTTGTTAATTTGTTATTTTTTCTGTAATTTGAGCAGTAGGCAACCCATGCATTCTGCCCCTTTTTTAAAACTCTGTGTTTGGAGAACGGAGCAGATTACAGAAAGGAGATACAGTCCTTTACTTTGTTGCTGGTTTTCCCTGCACTTTCTCTTCTCAATACAGGAAAACACCCAAGGAAGGCTTAGCAGCAGACTGTGTCTGCTAGATTACATCTTTATTTTAATTTGGCAATAAACTAGTGTACAAACTGTGCTATAAAACATTGCCTCCAACGGCATCTCTCAGTCTGTCTTAAACACCTCACTAAACATGATGTGTTGGGAAACATTTGAAATGAGAGAAAACAAAGAGCAGATGTGACTGTAAGGAAATTAAAAAAAAAAAAAAAAGTGAAAAGGGATAAGAATATGCATGTACCTCCAGCTCTGCCGACTATGCCAGGGCTCCGGGCTTTTGGAGGCTCTGTTGGGGCTGGCGCTGGAGGACTGATTTATAAGGGAAGAGTGTCTTGTTGTGGACCAACTCGAATGCTGCTGGGACTCAGGCTGCTGAGTGGCTAGTGAGGAGAGGCCCTTTCTCTCTCTGTCCACGCTGAGAAAGCCTCATCTCAGGGTAGCCCTGGAGCAGGGCCTGCTGCTAATAGAACACAAGGCCAAAGGACCGCTCAGGTCCAGGCCTATGCAGGGTATGCTTCTGCCCAGCCCTGTGGACGTCCAAGACCACCTAGGCCATGACCTCAATTCCTACATAGGCAGACACGAATACAGCTGAGCAAAACAGGCAGGGTCTGCGCTGTGGAAAATTGGTGAGCAGGTGTTCATTTAGAAGGGGGAAGGCATGTTGTCAAGCTCCAGCCTGCTGTTTTTGCCTCAGAAGACGGTGGGTCCAGCGTCACCAGGTCTTCAGATTTTTTTTTTTTTTTTGAGAGAAGTAATCTTGCTTTGTTTGCAGTCTGATCATCTCCTTATTTGTATGTGTTTCCAACAAACTTGATAATTTGAAAAAGAATACTGCATAGGACAACTAAGTGTTATCTGCTACTTTCCTCTGTTTCCTTGCTCTGTTCCCATTATCATTATTTTTCTACTGTTCGTGCATTTCCCCTTTGATTTTATTGTAAGAGATGTTTTATTGTTTCATAATTTTAAAAAATTACATTCAAATGTGTGATTACACTTGTGACAGGAGGATAAAACCTTTAGGGCAGTTGGTGGGCCGCCCTTTACATCGTGGCAGCTCTAGAGTATTTGTGAATTTATATAGTCTTTACTTACTTTGGAGCTGTGTGAGTCAGCAGTCCCGGTGATATAACCATGTGGGAAACATGCCTCATTTTTCATGCCCTCTAAATTCCAAAAAGAGATTGATGAAAGAAATAGGAAACCCAAAGGCCTGCACGTTGGCCTGACCATCAACATTTTGGTATGTATGTGTCAGATGTGTGCAAAACCAAGACAGGGTTTTAAAGAAGGGAAACAGGCTTTGATAGGTTGTGTTCATAAACAAGGGAAACTATAAATATGAACAGCTGGCATTCTTGGTAATAATGAAGGCTGGCTTTGAGTTAAAATCATATATTGATAGAAAATGAAAAATGGGCTGTCCCTACTATGAAGCTAATTTAAAGTTTCCATATTAAGACTATAACCCAACTGTAGCACAAGATTATGGGAAGGGAGGGAAGGGGGAAGGTTGGGATTGAGGGAGGTAATTGGTGGGGCCACATCTACAGTGCATCTTGGAAGGGCACAGGCAGAACTTACTGAATG
>CAUYRH010012303.1:0-11190 GCA_963574655.1 Perodicticus potto | reverse complement strand
TAGAGTGCTGTGGCATCACAGCTCACAGCAACCTCCAATTCCTGGGCTCAAGCAAGTCTCCTGCCTCTGCCTCCCAAGTAGCTGGGACTACAGGCGCCCGCCACAACGCCCGGCCATTTTTTTTTGGTTGCAGCTGTCATTGTCGTTTGGCGGGCCCAGGCTGGATTCGAACCCGCCAGCTCAGGTGTATGTGGCTGGCGCCTTAGCCCGTTGAGCCACAGGCGCCGAGCCACACATTTTTTTTTTTGAGACAGAGTCTCATTATATTGCCCTGGGTAGAGTGCCGTGACGTCACAGCAACCTCCAACTCTTGGGCTTAAGCAATTCTCTTGTCTCAGCCCCAAGTAGCTGGAAATACAGGCACCCGCCACAATGCCCAGCTATTTTTGTTGTTGTTATTGTTGTTTTTGCAGTTGTCATTGTGTAGTTGGCCCCGGGCCGGATTTGACCACGCCAGCCTGGGTGTATGCGTCCGGCACCCACTGCCCATATTTGTGAGGTGAGAAACTGAAGCTCCTACAGGCTTAAGACCTTGTCCAACGTCGGAAGATCAGTGGCACGTGGCAAAGCCAGGACTTAAACCCAGGTGGGTCCATAGCATGGTGAGAACCAAATCGAGCAGTTGTGTGGGGCGCCTCATCAGCACGGAGGTGCAGCGCAGGCTCAAGGGACCATCACTGTTGTTGTCTTTACTGTGTCACTTGCAGTGCTGTTTCAGATGCCACAGCAGGAAAACAACCTGAGAACTTTTGCTGGGGCACATAAAATGACCATGGGTGGCTTCACTCCCCTTCCCAAACTGGACGATCCAATCCAACCTGCTGTCCATGTCTACTCTTCTCCAAGCCCTGAGACTCCAACCCTTGTCCCATTTGCACAGTTATCTCTGACAGGTGTTCCCTGCCTATGCTCAGGGCCGTCACTGGTATTATCTAATTTAACCCTCACCTCCATTCTGCAAAGGCATTTGTCTCTCTCTGTCTTCAAGCTATAAATAAGGAAGTAAAAAAACGAGGTCTGGGGAGAATAACTGCCTTCCAAGGCTAAGGAGCAAGGAGGCAAGTGGGAACCAGCCGCGTGGCAGGAGTCACCCAGAGGGGCAACCCTGCCAAGGCCGGATCTCTGGCCTCTTCCAGCAGAGCCCACTCCCTCTTCCTTCTAGCTCCTGGGAAAAGAAAGGGTGTATCTGCCCCCACCCCATGCAGTGAAGACCCCAAATGCCAAGGAGAGAAAATGGCAAATAAGGGTAGATCAGTGGGGTAGATGATAGGGGGAGGAACCCCATGGTTGGGCTAAGGCCAGGCAGACAGGAGGATTCCCCCGCAGGCAGGGATCTCATCTAAACAGGGAGGATGTGTTGTCTTAACCATGTCACCTCAGGCAGAAGTGGGTGGGCGTCTTGTGAGTTTGCGGCTTCTCCTCTCCTCCTCACCTGCTCCCCCGTGTAGAGGGGAGGCCTCTGATCTTCTGCTCACACACTGAGTCAGAGGCAGCCCCTCCCAGCATCCCCCCTTCCCTCTGTGGTTCCCCTACCTCCCTAGGGGTTGAAGCCACCCCTAAGTTCCTCTCTGAGAATCACAGCTGCATTCATGGTGTTGCCTCTGCCAGAATTCAGTGAGTCCTTCCGCTGTGTCTTGTTTGGATTCTGGGAATACTGATGGAGCTGGAAGCAGAGGGATGGAGCCCACCGAGAATGAGGAAGGCAGGAGGGTGCCTGGCCACCATTCTCTAGTCCTCCCTCCTTCCAGTAGGCCAGCCTTAATAATTCCCATTTGACAGATGAGACCACTGAGACTCAGATACAGCAGGTAAATGGCAGAGACAGGATTCAAACCCAAGTCTGTCTCTTGTCTATTTTCTTTCTTTTTTTTTTTTTGAGACAGAACCTCAATCTGTCACCCTGGATAGAGTGCTGTGGCATCACAGCTCACAGCAACCTCCAATTCCTGGGCTCAAGCGAGTCTCCTGCCTCTACCTCCCAAGTAGCTGGGACTACAGGTGCCGGCCACAATGCCCGGCCATTTTTTGGTTGCAGCCGCCATTGTTGTCTGGCGGGCCCAGGCTGGATTCGAACCTGCCAGCTCAGGTGTACGTGGCTGGCGCTTTAGCCCGTTGAGCCACAGGCACCGAGCCTCTTGTCTATTTTCTACCAACTTTTCTCACCAGGAAGGGAGATAATCCAAAAGGTTCACATCACTAGAAGGTCATAGAAACAGTTTGCATTTCTTTTCATTAGTGAATAATTATTTTAACATTTAAATATTTATCTCAATGTGAGAACATCCTAGAATAAATGAAAGAATGAAAAGCAACAGTTAGTGGTAACCAAACAAACAATTATCTCATGACTGACAACCAGGATATTAATTAGTTGGCCACTGGAGTGGTTTTGGCCGAGTGTGGTGTCACATGGCTTTTATTCTTAATCTCATATTGTCTCATTTATACCCTTAATGAATCAATCATTAAAGACAGGAAGCATAAGGAACTCTAGTGTAAAAAGTAACAGGAAATCAGGAGAATGAAGATGATAACTCCTTTGTAAAATTTGCCTCAAGATTCATAAATGGCAGCTTGGCGTCTGTAGCTCAGTAAGGAGGGCAACAGCCACATACACCAAAGGTTCGAGCCCAGTTAAAACAACAATGGCAACAGCAACAAAAAAATAGCCGGGCATGGTGGTGGGCGCCTGTAGTCCCAGCTACTCGGGAGGCTGAGGCAAGAGAATCGCTTAAGCCCAAGAGTTTGAGGGTGCCGTGAGCTCTGACGTCACAGCACTCTACCAAGGGTGACATAGTGAGACTCTGTCTAAAAAAAAAAAAAAACTCCTTCTAAGAGATGTAAATTCACCTCTTAACCATCAAACACAAGAATTCAAACTCTCAGTTCATGAAAGTAGTTTCTGTCCCCTCACTACATTTCAGGACATTTTAAGGTACATTTGGTCCCCAGTAAAACATCAGCAACCATGGGTTTTCTTCTGTCCAGGATTGAAAGTAATCAAGCCCACATGCTGAGTGTCAAAGGGAGAAAGCCCCCCTTGTTTTCCTGTATCATGCATCTAATCTAAAGCGGCGATTCTCAATGGTATTAAAGGGCTGCGGCATTAGGAAGGTTGAGAACCACTGACCTAAAGGTTTAAAATAAATGTTAGAGAAATTATTTATTTTTATTTTATTTATTTTTTTCGTGACAGTGTCTCACTCTGTTGCCCTGGGTAGAGTGCCATGGTGTCATCATGGTTCACAGCAACCTCAAACTCTTGAGCTCAAGTGATTCTCTTGCCTCAGTTTTCCTATTTGTAGTAGAGACAGGGTCTTGCTCTTGGTCAGGCCAGTCTGGAACTCCTGACCTCAGCGATCCACCCACCTTGGCCTCCCAGAGTGCTCTGATTACAGGTGTGAGCCATCAAGCTGGCCTTAAAGAAAAATTTTAAAAGATACACTTATTGAAATAGTACGTTTGATCTAAATTCACTTCCTTTTGTATAAATTGCAGCAAATTATGAAATTGCTCAAGTTATTCCCACTGCAGTTTGTAAAAATTACATATTATTGTGGAATGGGTTCCCAGTTCAAAAGAAATTGGAGCTATCCTCAAATTAACTTGAAAAAAAAACCATTTATATATATGTATATATATACACACACACACATATATATAAACTCAGGGAAAACATATACGTTTATATATATAAACTCAGGGAAAGGCTCAGCGCCTGTGGCTCAACGGGCTAAGGCACCAGCCACGTACACCTGAGCTGGCGGGTTCGAATCCAGCCCAGGCCCGCCAAACAACAATGGCGGCTGCAACCAAAAAAAATGGCCGGGCATTGTGGTGGGCGCCTATATTCCCAGCTACTTGGGAGGCGGAGGCAAGAGACTCGCTTGAGCCTAGGAATTGCAGGTTGCTGTGAGCTGTGATGCCACAGCACTCTATCCAGGGTGACAGCTTGAGGCTCTGTCTCAAAAAAAAAGAAAGAAAAGGCACACACAATTAGTAAACCTAACAGCCTATCATTTAATGACCATTAAGTGCCAACCAGGCACTGTGCTAGGCATCCTCTATGTGCCACCCATTCCATTTAATCCTCAAAACAACCCTGAGTGGAGGTACTTTGATTATTCCTATTTTACAGATGAGGACACTGAGGCTCTAGAAGACAGGGTGATTTGCCCAAGAGACCGTAGTTTTAATAAGGGGCAGAATCAGAACTCACATCTGTGACTTGGGCTTCCTCTTACACCATCTGTATATTTCCTTCTTAATCTCAGTTGGTTCTGAGAATAAGTTCAGAACCAACTGTGAATCTGTGCTCTACACAAAACAGAAACAGGAAACAGAAATTCAGGTCATCGTGTGAGTAATGGCACAGCTGGGCCTCATCCCAAATCCTGGGCCAGAACTTGCAACACACTTTCTTCTTCATGGTTCCAGGGACCCAAACCAAACAGACCCACAATAGGGCGGCGCCTGTGGCTCAAGGAGTAGGGTGCTGGCCCCATATACCGGGAGTGACGGGTTCAAGCCCGGCCCCGGCCAAAACTGCAAAAAAAAAAAAAAAAAAAAGGCTCGGCTCCTGTGGCTCGACAGGCTAAGGTGCCAGTCATGTACACCTGAGCTGGCGGGTTCGAATCCAGCCCGGGTCCGCCAAACACCAATGACAGCAGCAACCAAAAAAAAAAAAAAGATGTCTAGGCGTTGTGGCGGGCGCCTGTGGTCCCAGATGCTTGGGAGGCGGAAGAAGGAGACTTGCTTGAGCCCAGGAATTGGAGGTTGCTGTGAGCTGTGATGCTATAGCACTCGATCCAGGGTGAAAGCTTGAGGCTCTGTCTCAAAAAAAAAAAAAAAAGAACGAAAAGACCCACAATACACAGTAATTAATTCTATTATAAGGCAGTAGATGGAAAGAACAGGAGGATCAACTCCCCAGATTTCTGGCCCATGCCTGGTCTTTCCTCATCTCTCCTTGGCCTTAGTGCCTGCAAAGGCTTCAATTCATCCATCAGCCTCTGTCCAGCCATCCCTGCATCCCCTTTAGCTCTCTGCCACCACTCACAGATTTCAGCAGCCAAAGCCAGGTAAGTCACTCTCTGCTGGTGCCAACTTCCTCAATTATAAAATGGGAGTGATCCTTGCCTTCCTCGATGACTTATTAACATGCGATATATGAGTTAATGTGTAATGTGCAAAGAATGCTGCCTGGCGCATGGTTTGCAGTAGACACTCATTCAATGTCAGTTGCTGTAATTGTGATAATCACCTGGGTATTGCAAGAGCTGAGCCTCCACATTACTTCACCACTTTCCTCCTCCGTTCTGGGAACTTGCCTGAATTACAGCCCCCTCTCCCCACTGCAAGTCTATAAACAAAGTCTCACAGTGGTTCTCAACCTTCCTGATGCCTCGACCCTTTAATACAGTTCCTCATGTTGGGGGTTGACTACAACATGAGGAACTGTACTAAAGGGTCGAGGCATCAGGAAGGTTGAGAACCACTGCAGAAGAAAGGCTAGGGCAAGGGAGCCCACCCTTTGGGGTCTAGCCAAGCCAGAGAGAGGCAGGGAAGCCTGGAGGAAAACTACAGGTGATTCACAATGTCAAACCTGTGGTTCACTATGTCCTACTCCTGCTGTTCAGAGAAGCCGCCTAGTTATAATGAGAGTCTGTCTCAAAAATAAATAAATAGGCGGCTCGGCGCCTGTGGCTCAACGGGCTAAGGCGCCAGCCACGTACACCTGAGCTGGCGGGTTCGAATCCAGCCCGGGCCCACCAAACAATAATGGTGGCTGCAACCAAAAAAAAAAATGGCCGAGCATTGTGGCGGGTGCCTGCAGTCCCAGCTACTTGGGAGGCAGAGGCAGGAGACTCGCTTGAGCCCAGGAATTGGAGGTTGCTGTGAGCTGTGATAACACAGCACTCTACCCAGGGTGACAGCTTAAGGCTCTGTCTCAAAAAAATAAATAAATAAATAGGCCAGGTGCAGTGTGGCTCATGCCTGTAATAATACCTTGCTTTGTATCAGAGAGATCACTCACATCAAATAATTTTCTGTAGCAGAGGCAGGGCACAGTGGTTCACCTCTGCAATCCTAGCATTGTGGGAGGGAGGCCGAGGCAGGAGGATTACTTGAGCCTAGGAGCTCAAAAACAGCCTAAGCAAGAGCAAGACCCCACCTCTACTAAACATTGAAAAGTTAGCCAAGCATCATAGTGGGCACCTGTAGTCACAGCTACTTGGAAGGCTAAGGCAGCAGGATTGCTTGAACCCAGGAGTTTGAGGTTGCTGTGAGTAAACCGAGGCCATGGCACTCTAGCCTGGGGAAACAGAGTGAGACTCTGTTCCCCCCTCAAAAAAAAATTGGTAGGAGGCTTTCTTTGAAAGAGGGAAATAGGTTTGGCATCCGTAGCACAGCGGTTTCGGCGCCAGCCACGTACATCCAGGCTGGCGGGTTCGAACCTGGCCTGGGCCAGCTAAACAACAATGACAACTGCAACAACAACAACAAATAGCCAGGTGTTGTGGGCACCTGCAGTCCCACCTACTTGGGAGGCTGAGGCAAGAGAATCGCTTGAACCTAAGACTTGCAGGTTGCTGTGAGCTGTGATGCCTTGCAGGTTGCTGTGAGCTGTGACACCACAGCACTCTACTGAGGACAACATAGTGAGACTCTGTCTCAAAAAAAGAAAAAGAAAAGAAAAAGAAAGAGGGAAAGAAGCCTTTTAATTCCTACTATAAAGATGAAGGTAAAGGGCAGTGGATGACAGCGACATTCCCTGGATCACAAGAGAGACCCCTGGAGGGGCAGAGCTAAGGTGTGTGTCTTCAGACAGTGTATCAAGGCGCCCTCTAAGACCCTGAACCTTGGGATCTGTAGTGAAGCAGGAAATGGGGGTGCCCTATACTATTTTTAACTTTTCAAAAGCCACCCTAGAAAGAGTGGGGGATCCCCAGTAAAAGCTTGCAGGGGGCAGGACTGCAGGAAGTTTACTGGCCTGGGTATGAGTTTGGGTTCACATTGGGCTCTGCCCTTTTACATGACCTCAGGCAAGTCACTGCACCTCCTTGTGCTTCAGTCTCCTTGTCTGTAAACAGAGATGGTGACACTAGTACCACTTACCCCGACTTGTGGTTGGGGGGTGCGAACTGAGTGTACACAACAAGCTAGTGTTATTAACACAATTCCACTCTTACCCATGAATTTAGGGCATGGCAGGTTAGGTTCTGCAAGGCTGTTCCTAAATCCCTTTGCCACAGATCCTTGGAGGGGCACTTTTGAAATGTTAAACCAGGCACGCCCCTCTTGCTGATGAGCTTTCTATCAGCCCTCTTCCACCCCCTCCCTATAGGTCAGTTATGTGCACTTTGACAATCTTCAAGAAGGTAAGACTCCTTGGGGATTTTCACACATGTCAACAAGAATGCCTTCAACCAATCCATTCAATAAACATTTATTGAGCAGCTACAACGTGCCAGGCAGCTGCACTTAAGATATAGCAGTGAATAGAACTATGAGCCACTGCTCTCTCGGAGGAGACATTCTAATGCCCCAGAGCTAGCAGTGGTGCTGCTGGTGGGTTAGGGTCAGGTCAGGGTCAGGCTCTAGGCACTGGCTAAATTAAATGGGGGAAGGATGAAAAGGAGAGACCATGGGCAGCGCCCGTAGCACAGTGGTTACGGCATGGGCCACATACACCAAGGGTGGCGTGTTGAGCCTACCTGGGCCTGCTAAACAACAATGACAACTGCAACCAAAAAATAGCTGGGCATTGTGGCGGGCGACTGTAGTCCCAGCTACTTGGGAGACTGAGGCAAGAGAATCACTTAAGCCTAAGAGTTAGAGGTTGCTGTGAGCTGTGATGCCATGGCGCTCTACTGAGGGTGACATAGTGAGACTCTGTCTCAAAAAATAATAATAATTACAAAATAAAGAAAAGGAGGGCGGTGCCTGTGGCTCAGTGAGTAGGGCATGGGCCCATATACTGAGGGTGGTGGGTTGAAGTCCGGCCCTGGCCGAACTGTATCAAAAAAATAGCCAGGCGTTGTGGCGGGCGCCTGTAGTCCCAGTTACTCGGGAGGCTGAGGCAAGAGAATTGCCTAAGCCCAGGTGTTGGAGGTTGCTGTGAGCTGTGACGCCACAGCAGTCTACTGAGGGCGATAAAGTGAGACTCTGTCTCTACAAAAAAAAGAAAAGGAGAGACTAGGAAGGAGAGCCCTACCCCTCCATCTAGGTCAGCCTCCTTCTGGGAACAGCGTCTGACACCAGGTACATCACAGAAGCCTGGGTTTGAATCCTGACTCCTCCACTTACACTTGTGCAAATCGTTCTAGCTGAGCTTCAGGTTCCTCATCAATAAGATGGTGAGAATAAGACCGCCCACCTCCAAGTGCAGTCTGTGCATTTCTTTGTGGTGAGAACCTTGTTAATTGTGATACATGTATCACACAACATTGTGTTATATGCCATAAATATCTACAATTGTTATTTATCAATTAAAAATAAAATTACAGGCTTGGTGCCTGTGGCTCAACGGGCTAAGGCGCCAGCCACGTACACCTGAGCTGGCAGGTTCGAATCCAACCCGGGCCCGCCAAACAACAATGAAGGCTGCAACCAAAAAATGGCCGGGCATCGTGGCGGGCGCCTATAGTCCCAGCTACTTGGGAGGTGGAGGCAAGAGACTCGCTTGAGCCCAGGAATTGAAGGTTGCTGTGAGCTGTGATGCCACAGCACTCTATCCAGGGTGACAGCTTGAGGCTCTGTCTCAAAAATAAATTAATTAATTAAATAAAATTACAAAAACTTTATTAAAATAATTTTTTTTTTTTTTTGCAGTTTTTGGCCAGGGGTGGGTTTGAACCCGCCACCTCCAGCATATGGTGCCGGCGCCCTACTCACTGAGCCATAGGCGCCGCCCTGTTAAAATAATTTTTATTTATTTTTAGCTAAATCTTGTTTTTTTTCTTTTTTTTTTTTGAGACAGACTCTCCCTCTGTTGCCCAGGCTAGAGTGCCACGGTGTCAGCCAAGCTCAGAGCAACCTTTTTTTTTTTTTTTTTTTGCTTTTTTGGCCGGGCTGGATTTGAACCTGCCACTTCCAGTATATGGGGCCAGCTCCCTACTCCTTTGAGCCACAGGCACTGCCCCAGAGCAACCTTAAACTCCTGAGTTCAAGCGATCTTCCTGCCTCAGTCTCCAGAGTTGCTGGGACTACAGGTGTCTGCTGCAACACTTGGCTAGTTTTTCTATTTTAATTAGAGATAGAGTCACTTTGCTCAGGCTGGTCTCAAACTCCTAAGCTCAAGTAATCCTCTTGTCTTGGCCTCTCAGAGTGCTAGAACTATAGGCAGGAGGCACCACTTCCTGGCCTTAAAATTACAAAAACAAAACTTTTTTTAAAGGCAAGCATGAAACAAAGTTTATTGAGGAAGAGAAAGAAGCTTACAAGGTAAGAAAGCTTACAAAGCAAAATACATTTGCCATAGACAGCAAATAGGCCTCCATTGCCAGGGGAAGTAAGCAAAAAGGCCAGAATTAAAAAATGTTTGTTTATTAATTAATTTATTTATTTTGAAACAGAGTCTCACTTTGTCACCCTTGGTAGAATGCTGTGGTGTCATAGCTCACAGCAACCTCAAACTCTTGGGCTCAAGCAATCCTCTGACCTCAGCCTCCCAGGTAGCTGGGATTTCAGGTGCCTGCCACAACACCCAGCTATTTTTTAGAGATGGGGTCTCTTGCTCAGGTTGGTCTCAAACTCCTAAGCTCAGGCAATCCACCCACCTTGGCCTCCCAGAGTGCTGGGATTACAGGTATGAGCCACCACACTGGGCCTCAATTACAAAATTTTTAAAGCTGCGTATGGTGGTGCTCTTGTAGTCCCAGCTGCTCCTGAGCCAGGAAGTTTGAAGATACAATAAGCTATGAACACATCTGTGAACAACAGAGGAAGACCATGCTTTAAAAAAAAAGAAAAGGGCGGCGCCTGTGGCTCATCGAGTAGGGCACCGGTCCCATATACTGAAGGTGGCGAGTTCAAACCCAGCCTCGGCCGTGAACTGCAAAACAAAAAAATAGCCAGGCATTGTGGCAGGCGCCTGTAGTCCCAGCTACTCGGGAGGCTGAGGCAAGAGAATCGCCTAAGCCTAGGAGTTGGAGGTTGCTATGAGCTGTGTGTGATGCCAGGGCACTCTACCAAGAGCGATAAAGTGACTCTGTCTCTACAAAAAAAAGAAAAAAAGAAAAGACTATACAATATGGATTTGAATCATAATGAAGGAGACAATGCATGTTAAAAACCTCTCTTAGTTGGGTGGTGCATGTAGCTCAGTGGCTAGGGCATCGGCCCCATATGCCGAGGATGGTGGGCTCGAACCTGGGCGTTGTGGCCGGTGCCTGTAGTTCCAGCTACTTGGGAGGCTGAGGCAAGAGAATCACCTAAGCCCAAGAGCTGGAGGTTGCTCTGAGCTATGACGCCATGGCACTCTACCGAGGTTGATAAAATGAGACTCTGTCTCTAAAAAATTTTTTAAAAAACCTTTCATAGTGCCTGCCACAAAGGAAGCAGTCGAGAGGGTGGCAAATTGATTTTCTTTATATAGTTTAACCACAACAACATATTGCCACAGGATGAACTTAGTGGATGTGAGAATCAAGTACCTTCTCCTAAAACAGACAGTAAAGAGATTTGCCACAAGAAAAAGTTATATTTATTTTAAAATGTGTTATTTTTATTAACATGTAAAAGTCTTATTTTTAAGTTCTCAGTTTTATTTTCTAGTAAAGTACTGATAGATGTAATTCACATCGACAAAAGCACTTCAGGGTACAGACAATTTTTTTTTTTTTTTTTGAAACAGAGCCTCAAGCTGTCACCCTGGATAGAGTGCTGTGGCATCACAGCTCACAGCAACCTCCAATTCCTGGGTTCAAACGAGTCTCCTGCCTCTGCCTCCCAAGTAGCTGGGACTACAGGTGCCCGCCACAACGCCTGGCCATTGTTTGGTTGCAGCCACCATTGTTGTTTGGCGGGCCCAGGCTGGATTCGAATCCGCCAGGTCAGGTGTACGTGGCTGGTGCCTAAGTCGCTTGAGCCACAGGCGCCGAGCCAACAAATTTTTTTTTTTTTTTTTGTAGTTTTTGGCCGGGGCTGGGTCTGAACCCACCACCTCTGGCATATAGGACTGGCACC
>CAUYRH010012302.1:0-36434 GCA_963574655.1 Perodicticus potto | reverse complement strand
TCAAACCCGGCCCCAGTCAAACTGCAACAAAAAGAAATAGCCGGGCGTTGTGGTGGGCGCCTGTAGTCCCAGCTACTTGGGAGGCTGAGGCAAGAGAATTGCCTAAGCCCAGGAGTTGGAGGTTGCTGTGAGCTGTGTGACGCCACGGCACTCTACCGAGGGTGATAAAGTGAGACTCTGTCTCTACAAAAAAAGAAGAGAGAGAGAGTTTAAGAAAAGAATATATTTACTCTGCTGTGAACTTCTTTAGAAAATAATCTAATTAATCATCTTTGAAAAATGTTGTGGCATGCCTAAGATCTTCTCATGGCCCACCGGTTGAAAATCGCTGATGCAGAGTGAAGAAACCCTGTTATACTTGATGGAACCGAATCTTCCTGAATGTATGTGACCGCTGCTGGCTCTCATGCACCTGCCACCTTTTAAGAGAGTATCTTTCATGAGAACACAGTTTGGGGAATTCTGAGCCAGATTTGTTTAATAGCTTTTCAAACTCCTGATTCTCCAAATTCAATTATTAGCTAGAGTGGCCCAGGCTACTGGCTTTGCCCAGGTCCCTGGATGACTCTCTGACACGTGCCCTATGTGACCTGTGTCCTGTGTCAGTGGGTCAGTTTTATTAAATTCCCAGGACCACATAAAAGCATAGGAGAGGAGTGTCACATCACTTCAGGAACCTGCCCTTGCAGGTTCCTCGGTCACAGCTTTAGGAGACTGGGTTTTGGAGCGAGACCCACAACTTCCCAAGAAGAACTGGTGTCCAGAAGCACATCCTGTGCCCCCCAGAGCGTCACAGACCCAGGACACCTGAGCCCCGGACCAGGCCCAGGGGCTGACCCATCAGCACTGTCACCTCACAAACCAGAGAGCAGCTGCCAAAACCACAAGCTAAACTGTGGTGGATCAGAACCCAGAACTTTTGGTGCCTCTGCCAGGAAATGTTCCCGTCCTGGAATTCTCTGTTCTTCTTAGAAAGGAAAAACCCAGCTCCCTTCACCCTGAAACCCGCGGCGGAAAGGCAGGAAGGACATGCACCACGCGCTGACCATGCCGGACACCCAGATGGTACTTGGTCCTGGTTCTTCTTTTCCTCATTGACAAAATATCTGTGAAGGACGTAAATTGCTTTTACGCCAGAAAAAAACATTATGTTTTTAAAGTGAGAAGTAAAAAAAAGCGGGTGGTGAAGTACATATCCTGGAAAGCCTTGTGCGCAAGGCCCTAGTCGTTGACCCGAATAAGCAGAGCTGATGAAACCCCGTGGCATTTCCCTGTGCCAGGGGAGGCATCGGGCTGGGAGGCAGGAGCCACGTGGTCATTTTCTCCCCGAGCCGTCTCAAGGTGCTCTCCACATGCCTCCCCTGTGGTCTTTGAACTCCACTGAACCGTGTGTGCAAGTTTAATTGGAAACAATCTTTTCACATCACCTTCCGTACTGACGCCCCGGCCGCCACCTACCCCAGACCTCCCTCCGTCCTGACGGCGCCTGAAGCAATACTTTCAGGGGTCTTAACGCGGACTTTTGAATCCGAGAAGGTTGCAACTTATTTACGGATAAGGGATACGTGTGTGCATGTGTGCACGTATGTGACATGTGTGCGTGTTTGTGAGAGTCTGTGATGTGTGCACATGGGCCGTGCGTGTGAGAAAGAGCTGGTAGCACGCGTGAGCCTGAGTCAGAGCCGTCAGTTCTGAAGGGAATAGTTTGGCAGTCCTCTCAAATAGCCCGCATTTGGTCACTTCCCCAGGATCTGCTGTGTCCACTGTCCCCTTGATGTGCCCTCAATCTGTGGACTGTGGTCACCCCTCTGGGAGGGCGGCCGAGGCGCATCTCTGGCATGTCCACGTGTCCTGCAGTGGCATACCCTGCCTGCCTGGCATGTCCACGTGTCCTGCAGTGGCACACCCTGCCTGCCTGGCATGTCCCCGAGTCCTGCAGTGGCACATCCTGCCTGCCCGGCATGTCCTCGAGTCCTGCAGTGGCATACCCTGCCTGCCCAGCATGTCCGCGTGTCCTGCAGTGGCATACCCTGCCTGCCTGGCATGTCCCCGAGTCCTGCAGTGGCACACCCTGCCTGCCTGGCATGTCCGCGTGTCCTGCAGTGGCACACCCTGCCTGCCTGGTATGTCCCCGAGTCCTGCAGTGGCACTCCCTGCCTGCCTGGCATGTCCGCGTGTCCTGCAGTGGCACACCCTGCCTGCCCAGCATGTCCGCGTGTCCTGCAGTGGCACACCCTGCCTGCCTGGTATGTCCCCGAGTCCTGCAGTGGCACACCCTGCCTGCCCAGCATGTCCCCGAGTCCTGCAGTGGCACACCCTGCCTGCCCGGCATTACCAGCCCACCTCACGTCTCTCCACTCCAGGCTGCTGTTCTCTCGCCGAGTCCCCTAATGTCCCCTCCCTCCCACGGTTCTCGAGCCCTTTCCCCCCTGGCCCTTTTCCCCCCGGCTCCAGGCCACGGCCCTCTGTGGCCTTCAGTCCACCTCTTACCATTTGCTGTCCCCACGGGCCCTGAGCTGCGGACTCCCTCTCTTAGACACCATATCTTAATTCTTCCCTTTTTCAGCCTTCCCCCCTGTTTATCAGCTTGTTCCGTCCCCACCCCCCTTAAGTAGCTGCCCCTGGAGCGTCCATGGTCATCTGGCTAATGCTTCCTTCTCCTCCCCCCTTTTACTCAAACTCCGGGATGACCGGACTGTCCGCCACCTCCTTTTTCTCACTCACGTTCACTCCTCTGAGCCACACCCCGAGAGGCTTTTTGCTGAGATCGCCAGTGGTGAGGGACAGCCCTCACCACTCAGAGGAGGGGACTTCTGTCTTGACTTTGACCCTGACGACGGCTCATGACCCGAATTGCTGTCAACTTCACTTGGCTCCCAGGACCCCATGTCCTGTGTGTCCTCTGATGCCCCGGGACTGCTCCTTCTTAGCCTCTCTCACAACCTCTTCTTTCTATACACACTTGTTGACGGTTCCGGCATCAATTCTCCAGGCTTTTACTCTCGGTCCACCTCCCTCTTCACGCTACAAGCTCTCCCTGAGTGACGTCCTGGTCCCAACCAGCCCCTATTTCTGCCTTTGGCCCCTCAATACGCATTCTCCAATCATAGTCACTCCCAACACACACACCCCACTCTTGAGCTACAGGCTCACATCCCAAGTCCCTGCCGATGCCCTGAGCCACGTGGCCACAGCACCTCAGAGCCGACACGCTCCAGACCAGGCTCACTGTCCCCCCGACAGCCCAAATGCACGGCTTCTCCCACTATCCCCTTGTCCCCTGTGTTAGCTGGAGAGCCAACGCCAAGGTTACCCACCTCCCTGCATGCCTGGCACCGAGGGCTTCCTGAGATGTGGGACTCTCGGTCTTAAAACCAAGCAATCTAGGCAAACAGGAACGGTCACTCTGACCACCACCCACCCATCAGTCGTCACCTGCGACTCTGTCTCCGTCAGCCTCTGCTTCAGTCTCCGTGTTTGCCAATTCAGCTTCCAAAGGGTCATTCCATTCCTGCCCTTCTCTCCACCACTGGCTCACAGCCATACTGTCTCTCACTGGTTTAACCATCCTAGTATTACCTAGTATCTTACCACCCTCACTTCCTGAGTAGCCCCTTCTCTAGTTTTTTCCCCTTTCAGCTGATAAACAGGTAACACACATCTCACCCTGTTCTGCCCTGCTTGAAGCATCCCATGGGCTCCCTATTGCCTTGGAATAAAGCCCAGATAAGTTAACAAGGCCCAGTCCTCCATGGTCCACATCCCAGCCTCCCCTGCATCACTCCTGAGCTCTGGGCAGGTGCTCGACAGACTAGACTATGCTTATCCTCAGCTCTTACTGCGACCTTTTCTTGGCACGTCCTTGCCTCTCTACCCACCCACCTTCCTCACCTGGTTAGCTCTTTAAGATCAACTCGGGGTGACAGATTCACCTCCTCCAGGGTCCCTGCCTCCAGGAGGCCTTCTGTGGCATGCATGCTCTGTGGGTAAGCTGTCACCAGACCACTCTCTGCCTGCACCCCAGTGATCCCCCCAGCTTGGCCTTCCTTCCTCTCTGGGCTGTGAGTGTGGTAGGAACAGACACATGGCCCTCTTGGTCTGTGTGTCCCTAAGATCTAGGTGGTGCCCAGTACAAGGCAGGCCTCCACAAACACGTGTGTCCCTTATCTGTCCATTCAAGGATGAGCTGGTGGACACAGGACAGTTCCACACACATCATCATCTGTTGGGCCCATATGATGGCGTTTTATTTTTTATATACCCATGCTTATAAATTAGGAAACCTCATACAAAAACCCCAAAATTCAGACCTCTGTCGAGAAGTCTAAATATCTGGAAACACTAGGTCTAGTTTTGTTGTGGCAGCTGACCTCACCAGAGGGGGCACCTGCCCACCGTCTTCACGGCTCACTGCATCCCTCCCGGACTGAAGAGGGAGCTGCCACCCCAGCGGCAAGTTCCTCATGTCTGCTCTGCTCAAAGACATGTTGGTGAAGCTTTTTAGTTGGGCTTTGAGGAAACTGCCAGGCCCTGCCAGAGCAGGTAGGCATCTCCTTAAACGGTGAAGAAATGTTCAGAGATCAACTCGTTTGCCCCAGAAGGTTTAGGGTGAGCCGCAAACCTGCCCTGGCTGAAGAATTCTGCTCTGATTTTCTGTCTAGATTCCTGCCTACTATCTAAATCTTTCTGCAGCGATTCCTAACTCCAGTTTTGAAACACAAAGCAATTTATCTCCAATTTTCCTTTGTTCCTTCTCCCTGAAGAGTGTTCAGGGGAATCCGGTGGTGAGGTTACCTGTGTTCCCGTTTCCTGCCCCCCTCACTTCTACGGCAGCACGTCACAGGGCCGTGGCCGAGTTGTCCGACTGTGCAAGCGTGTCGAATCTTCACCGCGGGGATGGCATTTCCGCACAGAGCAGGCCACGCTCCCACACATGAAGACATCCTGAGAGATCTTTCCATCTTAACTGTAAACAGTTTTATGAACTTTAATGGTTCAGAAGAAGTTTATTTTTCACCACAGGCCCAGATGGAAGCTGCGGCTCTCAGGAATAGCCACCGTCCTCAGCTGAGGTAAAGCAGCCTTAGGGTTTGACCTGCCGGTGCTGCCATCTGCTCTCACCACCGGCCTGAGGCCTGGGGGGCTCCCTGCGGACCCCAGACACAGTCCACTGTGCATTTGTGTTCTACTTGGATTGATTTCAGTCCGTGTCCCTGACCTCCAGGGGTGGATGGTCATGGTGTGACAATGTTCAGCTCGATCAGATGTGGCTCCCCTGTGCTTTTTAATACATATTTATGAATAACACTGAAGATAATTCAAATTAATGTAATTGGGAGAACTTGATGACCCCCTTGGGGATCACCACAGACCCACCAACACGCACCATGCTGTGCTGAGGATTTCAGACGGGCGGGGCGGGGACAGCAGGGTTGCAGAGGCTCCTTCTGCTCCAGATGGTCGCCGCCTTCTTCCCTGTGGCTTTGGGGCTGTACTGTAGCAGCCCCCAAGTGGCAGGGGAACATGCACATCAGCCTGCTAGTCACATCAGCTGAGACTCGGTTCTCACTGGTGGAATCTCAAATTCAGCAGCGGACACTACACGCTGTTTTGTTTAACTGCTGTGAGGACAGATGTTCGTGTTCCCCCCAAGAACCTCCCAGCAGAGAAGGGCTAACTGCCAGGCTTCCATGGCTACGGGGAGAGGCTTGCCCTGCCCACCAGCCCTTTCCCTCTTGCCAAGAACACTCTGGGAATTCCCTCCGAAGTCACATTTACCTTCATGGGACTGTGACCTTGCGTGTGGATGACTGTGGCCGCCCACTGCTGAGCACGGCCCCTGTAGGACAAACATCTGTCCTGTCCAGAGCAACCTTTGTTTCCAGGAGACTCGAGAGACAGGCTGCTGGTGAACGGCAGCGGGTCCCTCTGAGGGCAGCTGCACAGGTGTGTGCCCACACTTGTCCCATTTACCTGGTGCCGGGCGTGAGGGCCCACGACAAGTCTGGACATGCTTCCGGAGACTTACCGAACTCCTTTTTCCTGATGGCAACCTTCCTTCGTACATTTCCAGGCAACAGGCCGTCCAGATCCTACTGCCTACACCAAACTGGGTGAGGTACCCCAGGATTCACAAGTGGCTTTTCCCTCCACTTCTAGCTTGGCATTGTGTTTTCTTTCCTGTTCCAACTTCAAGCAAAGTAAGCAGGCGTTTCATTTGAAAAGAGAGAGCTTGGCTTGGTGCAGTTTTTAAGCACACCGGCCCTGTGCTCTGCTTGGACCAGCCTGTCACTCAATTGTGGGCAGAGCAGGACACACCTACGGGTCCCACATGCCATTATTGTGAGCACTGAGCAGCCCGGGGCCCTCATTGTTTGCAATGATCAATTTATATCTCAGCCTGTATTTCTAGTTCGGATTACACAGGAAGATCAGCTTAACGACTGCCTCTCACACCTGCCATCCAATCCATTTAAGCAAATACTTAGTGATCGGTGGCTCAGTATTATACACTTAACCAAGACGAAGTAGGCGAAGCACGGCCAGGAGCCCCCGGGTTAACGTGTGCAGTGAGACACACACACCTGTGTGCGCATAGTAGACCGCAACGTGGGGGCGAATAAGTTGCCGAATGCAGCCCAGAGACACGAAGCAATGGAAATAATTTCTTAACAGGTAAAAACACACAAGGAATAGACTGAGACCGTCTGCTGTATATATAATTGGAAATCTTGAAGACGGTGATAGAAAGGATGATGATGAAATAATATTCAAAGCATTAACACCTGAGGGTTTCCCAAACATCAGGGATTCCAAAACCTCCAAGTAGATGCAATAAAAGTCTTCCAATTCTCCATCACTGCAAAGCTGTGAACTCTAAAGATGGAGAGATGATCTCAAAGGCATCCAGAGAGCAAAGACACATTAACTACAGAGAGACGGCCCCTGGAAGGAAGCTCCTTGATGACAGTAATAAGGCGGGAGAGAGAGGAGTGACACGCCCACGTTAGACTGTCACTGATAAGCCGGCACCATGGCCTCGGAGCAATATAAAACAATTTAGGCCATGATAAGGACGGCAGTAAAGTCATAAATAAGACACGCTGAGAAAGCTAAGGCAGCACGCTCAGGGGCAGCGTGCTCAGGGTGGTGGACGACACAGCGGCACCTAACTGGATTTAGACAGCTGGGGGACAGGAGACAGGGCTACAGCTGGTGACAGGGCCCCTTACTTCAAGAGAGGAAAAGCCCCCCCTCTAACTGGACACGGTTCCTCTCAAGGTGCCCTGGCCACAGGCTGCAGGTGGACGCCGGCCCTCTCGCCTCCAGTGTGGTGGCAGCAGTTGGGGCACAATCTGTGCATCTGGATTTTGCAGCCCTGAGGGGAGGGTCTCTGGGCAGAGCATTCTGAGCTAGGGCACAGCCCAACGTATGTGCTGTGGCAACAGACAACCACAGTCCATCTCTAGCGTCTGCCTCCTGTAAGGACAACACCTCCCTGTTCCCTGGGCTTGTGCACTGGAATGTACAGAACCCTGCCTGGTTTCTCTGAGAAGAGGCCATGTGATGAGTGGGCTACAGAGGAGCTTCAAGGCTGGGGAAGCCAGTCTAGAATACAATCTGGGGCTCAGTGGCTCACGCCTGCAGTCCCAGCACTGTGGGAGGCTGAGGAGGAGGATTGCTTGAGCCCAGGAGTTTGCCACTGCACACCAGCCTGGGTGACAGAGAGAGACCCTATCTCTTTAAACAACAACAATCAAAAGCAGAACCAGAATACAATCTACATGGTTTCTAAGGACACAAGGACACCGGACCCACTGGAATTCTGAGCCTTGGGGTCGGGGGTCAACTGCAGTGACAACCCTCTCCCTCCCCCAGGCCCTGGTGTGGCCATGCAGGCCCTCTGCCCAGTCACACGTCTCCCCTCCACACCACAGCAAACACGCGGAGTTACCAGCATCAGGCACTCTTGTGAGCCCTAGATCTTTGCCTTCTTCTGCCCACTCACGTGGAGTGGGTACTATGAGATGTTGGGGTTGCGAAGGGCCTTAGAGGTCAACTGATCCTTGGAGGTCCTTGCCAACAGCACATGGAACTTCCCGTCTGACCTCTGTGACCAATGCCTGTCCCTCCCACCCAAGCACCAGAACTAGAGGCTCAGGCTCCTTCCCACAATGGAGCTTCCCTCCAGGATGCCAACTCCCATTTCTTCCCAGTGTCTGTGCTCCCAGGCAGTCACAGTCTTCACTTAATGAAATGCTCCTTAATCACCTTACCACTGTCGGGATTTGGAGCAGCACGTGCACACGCCCCCATCACAAACCTTATTTTAGCCACACTGTAATCCACTTTGCTAGAGTCCCCAGAGAACTGGGGGCAGGGACCATCCATTACTGATCATTGTCAACATCCATTAGGTCTGGAGGAGTAGCGGATGTAAGGAAGGCAGTCCCTGGGTTGTTTCTGAAAGAAAAGCTAAATGACGACCATCCGGTGTGGCTTCCAAACCTGCCAACTCATCTCTCCCCAGATGTGCCACAGACTCGGAGAAACTATGAAATCCAGAATCCAGTACGGGGGCCTCTTCAGTGCCCACCTCGCGCCCTCCCTGGGCAGCAGCCCTCTCTTATCAATCGTCACGCCTATCTCCACCTCCTCATCCACAGGGCAAATTTCTCCAAAGATGGAAGAAGGGTAAGCACAGGGAAAGTCACCCAGTCACCCCTCTGGCCTTTCTTCTTCCATTGCCCCAGCTCACAGCTCTGCTCATGGATTTTTTTCCCCCAGAACGTGTAAAGGTCTTGAGCAAACTGTCTCCTATAACTCCCAGAGCAGTGCTAGGCACACAATAGGCTCCTGCAAGACGGTGCAGAAGTTGAAGCTGGAATCTCATCTCCGTCACTTCTCAGCCCTGCCACAGTGGCTATATCAAACCTCTGGACGCTTTTGCCTCTTGTGAAATGGGGACGGTGATGTCAGCCACACACAGGGCTGCTGTGAGGACCGAGAGTGACAGTACATACAAAATACCTGGCATGCAGTGCATGCAAGACACATTAGCTCTCAGGAGAATAATTAGTTACTAAATTTTATTGAGCTCACTATGGGTAAATTGCACTTTTTCATGCCGATCTACAGCATTTCCAGAGCCTTCTCTGGGCAAGTGCAGAGGATGCAGGTGAACGCACCTGGGGACATGATGTTACTTTGGAAAATATTCTCTTCTCACCTTTTCTCGACTATACTTGGTGCTGTGAGGTATCTCTAGAATCTCCTTAATCCTTTGGGGCCTCTGTTCCCCTCAGCAGGCCAGGTGACCTGGTGACTTGGTCTTGCAGATCCAGCATCATATGACCCCACAGTCACAGGGAGGGGGCTGTTTATAAAACCCCTCTGTCTCAGCAGCTCTTCTTTCACTCTTCCCCTCATGGACGAGGAAGCCCATGGGGACTCGTATTGCAGGTCACAAAAGAGGAAGAACCCAGACCCCTCAATGTGGACCAAACACAGCATTTGATGGCAGCAGGGTGAGGACCTGGGAAGCTGGCGTGTGACTCTCTGGGAGGCCAGTGTGTCCGAGGTCTCAGTGGGGGGCCCAACTGCAGTCCTCACACAGGCCAGGACAGAGCTAAGAGATGGTTTTAGGCTAAGACCTCTAGTGGGAACCTCTCCGTCTCTCCCTGAATCCGACAACAGCAGGTTGCCGGGGTAGGCAGCAAACCCACCCCAAGGCTCCCCAAGGATTTGATGGCCAATCAGATGGCCGCAGACCCTCGCTTTCTTCCTGGGTCCATTGAACAAATAGAAAAGCAATCAGCTGATCATAATCGATCACCATATTATCTCCAAATAAGTTTTTAAGCATAGAACATTTCAGGATAGGGGACCAAGGAACAGAACATCTCCGAAGAGCTGCTTCATCTTGGGGTAGATGGGAAAGGATGGAAGAGATGTCCTGACACTGACAACAGAGCTCTCAAGGACACAGACACCCCTACCCTCGCACCTGCCCAGGGGCCACTTACTACAGTGAGTTAGAAACCAATTTAGAGACACGAAATAAAATTCTAAGGGAGTAGGGCTCATGACTCCTTGGGAGAGCCAAGGAGCTGGCTCTTAACCTCGCAGGCACCGTCCCCAACTGAGGCAGGTGGGACCTTACCAGTGTTTCAGAAACATGAGTCATCAGCCCAAATTCCTCTGCCCTCCCCCGCTTTCCACCAGCCCCACAAGTGTGGGCTGCCATTTGACTAAATAATTGGCATAGAGATTACTAACAATTGCATTGCTATAGATAGTCCAGGGAAAAGCAGAAAGAAAAATTGAATTGAAGCCTGATTCTAATTTCCTGGCAGCCCTACATAAATGGCTCTCAATGGGTCCCCACTCCCCACCCGCAGGGGTCCTCCGGAGGCCAAGCTCAGGAACGGATCTCAGAGCCTGACACCACGAAACTGTCATTAAGCCTCTTATCAGTGGAGCCCGCTCTCACTAGGAAAAACCAATCTGTTAGCCCCAAACTCACAATGTGAAGGGGTAATTCATTCTCCGCCCCCACCCCAACTGTACCCACACAGTCATTTTCTCTAGGAAAAGGCACCGGTTTTGTCACTTCTGTGTTAATGGGAGGTAAGTCCAGTTCTGGCGTTTCTGACAGATGGTGAGGAAACATTTCCCTGTTTATTTTTTTTTAGGGGAGACTGCTTCAAAGGGACTTGGGGAGAGAGACCTTTTATAGTTTCTCTTGGAAGTCGGGGGCAGAGCCTGTGGGGACGCAGGCTCTCGGAGAAAGGGCGTGGCCCAGAGACCACAGAGGAACACCATTCCCGGTTTTGTAAGGTGTGTAGACCACCAGCCTGACCAGGCCCAGAAGCTGCACATCTCCATTGAAATTTACCTTGAAAATGAAAACAATGTAACCTAAACCATCTATACCCTCATATTAATCGCAAATAAATAATAAATAAATAAACACATGTGGAGGGGAAAAGGTGCACGCCCAGGGCAGGCTGGCGGTGGGCAGCCTGGGGGTCATGAAGCCCCGGTTGTCCTGTTCATTTGGTTTGGAGACAGCAGTCTGCAGTTTCTGGCAGTTGCGAACCTCGCCATCTGCTGAGAGAGAGGGTTGAGCTGCATGCTGCCTGAGCTTTTGGTGCATCACAGCTGAGTCACATCCACTTTGACACTCAGAGAACATAAATAGAAAGATTTGGGAGGTAGAAATAAGAAATCTCTGTATCTTAGACTTTTTCCAGTTCTTGCTAGGATGCGCTGTTCTCCTTAGCAGAACTGCCTCTGATAAAACAAAATCAGAGAGAGAAAAGCCCCTGTTCAAACTTTTGAAATATCTTTGATGCCTTAAGCTGAAAAAGCCTGGTCTGGTTGAAAGAGCACAAACATGTTTTATTTCTTAGAACTCTGTGTGTGTTCTGGGTCAGCGGCAGGAGAAGGGGGAGAAGTCTACAGTCATGAATGTGGAATTGAGTCCTATGGGGCCATTCCCAACCTAAAGCCTTCAACAGCCCAGGGACGGGGCAGGGATCCCCGCACCAGGAGTCTGAGCTCAGGCCCTGTGAATTCTCCTATTTCATACTCCATGGCTTCTTGACCAAGTCATGTGTTACTGTGTTGGTTTTCTTGCTGTCCTTCTGAGTTGGAACATGAAGTTTCAACATGTTTTGAACCAAAATGGTTACACTAAAGAGGTCTGGCACGTAGATCACCTGAGGAGGGCGCCCCAGAGCAGCAGCAAGTGAATAGCGGTGTCCAGTTACAAGCCATGCAGGTGAGGTTACCTGGGACAGTCAACGCGTCAAACACGTCAACAAATATTTCCCCAGCGATCACTCGAACAGTATGAATTTAAAAGGCATAGTTCCCTGCCGGAGAAACTTATCTTTTTTGGTGGCGGAGAAGGAGATAAAAGTTTAACAATTATAAGGTAGTAAAGCTAGAGGAAAACAAAGACAGAGCCTTTCTAGAAGTTTGCCAGGCGGTGCGGTGGCTCACAGCTGTAATCCCAGCACTCTGGGAGGCGAGGTGGGTGTGTCGCTTGAGTTCAGGAGTTAGAGACCAGCCTAAGCAAGAGAGAGACCCCGTCTCTACCAAAAACAGAAAAGCAAAATGGGCGCTGTCAGGGGGGCCCCTGCAGTCCCAGCTACCCTGGAGACTGAGGCAGTAGGATCACTTGAGCCCAGTGTTCCTGTGAGCTGTGACACCACGGCACTATACCTGCCACCCTCCCCACAAAAGTTTGCCAGAATGAAATCAGAGATGGAAAAACTTACAAGGCTCTTTAGTCTCAAGATTTAGCCTTCCCTCTGGGAGCCTGACTTAATTAATGTTGTACTGGGCAATTACGAAAATCATTATTTCTCAGGGTATAGAATGCAAAGCGCTTGATAAGCCTTTGAACCAAGACGGGTAGGAGGCTCTGGGTGTGTAAGAGAGAGAGAGAGAGAGAGAGAGAGAGAAAGAAACGAGAAAGGACAAGAGAGGGCAGAGGGGGGAGAAAGGGATCCTTGGCCTAGGTCAAACCCCGCCCCCCCACAAGAAACCACAAAGCACTTCCCACTGATTTCAGAACTGGTAAAGTCACCATCACTTGCAAATGCCTTTCAGATATCTGAACGTATGAGAAGCAATGAATGTGCTTTACAGAACCAGCTAAATAAAAATAATTTGGACACTGTGGCCTGGGGCTGTCCCCGTAAGCCATCTGACCGTGGGCAGTTTTGAGCACATTCACAGCAAGCCCTCCACAGAGCAGGCCCTCAAGAACCTTGACTTTTCAGGTGCTAGAATAAAGAAGAGAGTGTGCTTTTGTGTTCATGTGAGTGGGCAGAGGTAGAAAAGATTAATTACATCCTGCGGTGGTGTATAATTACCAAGCGCACTTAATGTCACTGTATATTTATGGCAATTTTCAAAGTAATTTTACATCATTATCTTATGCTGTTCCCACAACAAGATTTTATGTGTTTTTTCTGAAATTACACAGTTTTAAGAAGAGCTCTTTGCACTTTCTGACATCAGTATAGGAGGGGATTAGCTAATGCTGAAGCTCAAAGCACATTCGCTTAGACACCTGCTCCTTCTCTACCCCCATCGTGTCATGACACAGGAAGTAAAAGCGAATTAGGGCCCCCAGTGAAGATCACAGAGTAGAGGTTTTTGGGTTCAACTCCTTTCCCAAAAGGCATATCAAATTTGGAAGGATGGGAAACAGATAAATGAAAGAGCTGACTTTCTTCAATGAAACTAGGACACAGCCATAGTTCCCAACGTCAGTCCCTGTGGAGTGGATGCTGAATAGAGTGAAACTGGAAATGAAGAGAAAGCATAAGAATTGGCATAAACACTGACACAACTCTGATGGGATCAGGAGTTCTCCAATGGCCCCGAAATAGTTTGATGGAAGCGCCAGGATCCGTAAACATGGTGAGGGTCCAAAGTCTCCCAACTTCCTGTTGCAAGGCTGCCTGGCACTGGGTATGAGAGCCTGTGTGCAGCAGGCGGAGTGGAGAGGAAGCCCAGGGTGGGGGAGCCAGCTGCGCGTTACATTTGTAGCAGTAGCTCCACACCTGCTGCTAAACACGGTTCTCCAGCAGGAGAAAGCAATCAAAGGCATCTAGTGGGGACAGAGGAGGAGGTCAAACTTTTGCACTTTGCACATGATATGTTCTTATACTTAGAAAATCCAACAGGCTCAACCATAAGACTCTTGGAAGGGATCAAGAAACACAGTAACGTCACAGGCTACAAAAGCAATGTCCATAGATCAGTAGCCTTCATTATGCCAACAACTGCCAAGTTGAGAATCAAATCAAAGACACAATACCCTTCATAGTAGCTTCAGAGAAAATGAAATACCTGTGAACATACCTAACAAAGGATGTGCTAGGTATGTACCTCTACAGTGAGAACTATGAAACCCTCAGGAAAGAAAGAGCAGAAGACATTAACAAGTGGAAGAACCTATAAAGTAAACATGACTATATGTAGTTGGTAACTTTTTCAGTTGTAAAAATTCAAGAGTTGGCCCGTTACAGGTTTTAATATGATGCAAAGCAAATACTGTAGAACCTCCATGGTTGACCATGCCCCTACATTGACCACCTCTTTCAGTGGACCTAATTCTCATAGATTTGACCTGCGTCATGTGTACGTATCAGTCCTGCAGGCCCAGATCCTTTCATACCACCCCTAGGTTACAGTCCCCTGCGTGGCCAACTTACAGAGGTTCTACTGTTTTTGTTTTTCCCTTCATTCCTCTATACCAGCCATTCCTTTTAAGTTTGAATTGTGAAATAATTCTAAATTTAAAGAAAAGTTGCAACAATGTTTAGAGATCCTTGACACCCTTCACCCCCGTCATCTGGTAACCCTAACATCTTAATAAACCTTAGTACAATGATCAGAACCAGGAAGTTACCACTAATGCAATACGACTAATAATCTGGATACCCTCTTAGCAGAATTTTGCCAGTTTTCCCACTCATGTGTTTTTTGCTGGTCCAGCGTCCAATCCAAGATCAACATTGCATTCAGTTGTCACGTCTCCTGAGTCTTCTCTGATTTGTGACAGTCTTTCTTAATTTCTATTACCATGAAACTTTAGAAGTAGTTATTTTGTTGAATGCCCCTCAACTTGATTTGTCTGATAATTTCCCGTAAACATACTTTTCTTGCAAGAATACCACGGACCAGGGACTGTGCCCTTCTCAGTCCCCCCTACCAAGGGATATTCAGTATTTATAGGTTTTACTAACACTGAAGTGTTAACTTCAATGACTTGGGTAAGGTGGTATTTGCCACGTTTTTTGATCATCAAGACATTATTTTTCCCTTATAATGTTTAAGAGAGAAAATTTGAGACTAAAACGGACTAAAATAGGACTAAAATTGTCCTGTTTCTTATACTCGTGCCCATTAATTTTTGCACCCAGTGATGGTTCTTGCTTGAACTGTTGTTTGCTTAAGAATAATTTTACTTACACTATTTCTTTTTTTACATTTATTAATGAGAGTCCTACTGCAAGGAAGAGTTGTCCTTTCTTTTTCTCTTAACTATTCATTCAATTATTTATATCAATTTAGACTGATACTTTATTCTATAGAGTGAAATTCATTATTACCATTTTGTTGTCCAAATGGTCTCCGTTTTCACCATGTGGAGATTCTTCAGGTTTCTCATATTTTTCAACATGTCCCATCAATGCTGAATACGTCCTAACTTCCTGGCACAAGATGTTCCCGACTAATTTTACATTTTCCCAGGCTTAATCCTGGAGTCCACAAGAGCACCGGTTCCTGTTATTGGAGAATGGTACTTAGGAACCAAGATATGGATGTCTAGGTGTGCTCACTGACACCGGTACGTCACATGCAGGAAATACGTGTTGATTATACATGCACACACATTTCTATATCTACTTCTGCGTCCATCTGCACATACAATAAAAACTCTGAGTGTATGCTAACACCTCCTGTTCTCACACCGCAGGGCTTATTCTAGCTTCCTCCCATTCCTTATTTGTAACTCCTTTCTTCTACCTGAGAAATAGGGCTCTCATTATTTACAGTGTTTTATTTTGTTCCATCTCAACAGATGAAGAACTTCTATGCCACATCCCCATGAGAAACACGTTTACTGTTTTACAATATTTGTGTACAGTTCTGTTTACATTTTTTTTTTTTTGTACAATGATCTTTAGTGCTCTAGTAAAAACTCAAAATGTTATTCCCCAGTGTTACTCAGGTGACCTCTTTTTGCACTATTGTGTTTCACTTGCGGGGGGGCTCTCCCAACATCCCAGTTGAATTTAATTATTAATTCAATCCTAAATGGCCCTAGTTCTGGCCATTCTTTCCATCCTGTTTTCATCTATCCTCTCTAGGTAACTAACCTGATTCCCAGATGAATTAAATTCATCTCAGTTGAATTTAATTATTAAATTCAACTCAACCCTAAATGGTCTTAGTTCTGGCCATTCTTTCCATGCTGTTTTCATTTACCCTCTCTAGGCAACTAAACTGATTCCCTTCTAGTTTATTCTTTCTGTGTTACTTACATTCAAATGAGGAGATATGAGTGTATTTGCTCTTAATATTCCATTTTTTGCATGAAGAATGGCATTCTACATTCTTTGCATTTTGTTTTTCTTTGTTTTATTTTATTTTTTTTATTGTTTGGGATTCATTGAGTGTACAGAGAATTAGGTTACACTGATTGCATTTGTCAGGTTAAGTCCCTCTTATTATTGTATCCTGCCCCCAAGAGGTGTGCCATACACCATGATCCCCCTCCCACCTCCCCTCTCCTGACTTGCTCATTCCCCTACCCCCACCTTGTATTAGCTCATCTGTTGCCTTCATATTAGAATTGAGTACATTAGATTCTTGCTTCTCCATTTTTGTAATGCTTTACTAAGAAGAATGTGTTCCACCTCCATCCAGGTTAATACAAAAGAGGTAAAGTCTCCATCTTTTTTTAGTGGCTTAATAGTATTCCATGGTATACATGTACCACAGACTGTTAATCCATTCATGGATTGGTGGGCATTTAGGTTGTTTCCACATTTTGGTGATTGCAAATTGAGCTGCGATAAACAGTCTAGTGCAAATGTCCTTATGATAAAAGGATTTTTTTTCTTCTGGGTAGGTGCCAAGTAATTGGATCGCAGGATCAAATGAGAGGTCTAAAATGATTCTTTTATTTTCAATTTCATTAATCTCTAATTTGATTTCAATTATTTCTTTTCTTCTTCTGGGTTTGGGATTAAACTTTTCTTCTTCTTCCAATTCCATTAGATGGTTCTTTGTTTTTCTCACTTAAAAATAAATCCTGGGAAATCACTCGCTATCATTTCATAGAGACTTTCCTTGTTTCTTTTGTCACGGATGCACAGTCCCCCATGTGTGGATGAACCATGGCTTACTCAGTCCTTCTATGTATAGGCATTTAGATTGTTCCCAATATTTTGCGATATATTTGTTGCTTCTGTAAAGAACTTTGTATAACTCTCATATCATTGGAAATGCATTTTAGGTTAGATAGGTTAGGTTTCTAGAGTGGAATTACTGGGTCAGATAGTAAATGCATACGCAGGTTTGCACGGTATTGCTCAATTTCATTCTAGAAAGATTGTATTGGCTTCATTTCCTACCAGCAAGGTACGGAACTTCTCCAATAGAATGTGCTGTAAAGTGTGTTAATAATTGCTAATCTGATAGCAAGAAATGGTTTTTCAGTGTTACTTTAACTGTATTCCTCTAACTGTGAGTGGGATGAACAACTTCCATATGTTTAAGGGCCATTTTTATATCATTTGTTATAAATTGTCTATTTACCAATGCAAATGCCAGCAACAGAAATGGCCAAAAGACTTTCAGATTTGTCCCAGGATTGACTTCTAGACATGGAGCCTACTTTCTCAGCCCTATCCATATCCCCAGCACACTGGCAGAGAAAATTCTATTCCTCCCAGAAGCTGCAGGCGGACAGTGTTCTGACCAGGTTCAGTGACCTGAGGATTCAAGGCTATGGTTATTTTTAGGTGTCCTATGTCAACAAAAAACATTTTTGCAGATGCTTAAAAGTAATCCCTGTGTTTGGTGTAGAAATCAGGAAGTTAACAATTAACAAGGGCCCCAGCAGCTCTACGTTTGAGTCTCAGGCTTCAGTCTCCACGTTTCATACTGGGAAAAGGCAATCACCTTTGACCATCTGGTGACAGTCAGAGCCGGGGAATGACCTCATGACTGATGATTTGGTGTCCCAGATCTTTGTAAATTCTTCTACCTCTCTGTTTGCAAACGGAAAAGGGAATTTTCCTGAGTTTCATTGGAATTAATCACATTTAACCACTCTTCAGAGGACAAAAACAATCAATCTTATAAATTCCAAGTCCTGGCAGAGAGGCCCCCATTGGTTATCGCCTGTGCACATGTGGCCACGCCAGAATGGGGCTGGATTTGATCCGCAGAGGCCAAACCTCCACCCAGGGCAGCATGGCTGCCACTGTCCGTCTTCTCAACGCTGCGTCAGTAAGAACTGGGCCAATCTGAACACTGGTGCCATACCTGGATCTTTTTTTATTTTATTTTTTTTATTGTCTTTATTATTAAATCATAGCTGTGTACAATAGTGCAATCGAGTGGTACAATGTGCTGGTTTCATATACAATCTGAACTATTTTCATCAAACTGATTAACATAGCCTTTCTGGCATTTTCTCAGTTATTATATGAAGACATTTGTAATGTCAAGATTTTCTGCTTTATCTCGTCTTCCTTTAATTCTCAAAATCAAAAGAGGTTATTTGTTTAATTTAGTGCCGTTATAAAATTAAGAAAATATCTTCCTTTGTTTATAGTCTCCAGTGCTAGAAAGGAAGCCATGTAGTAACTTATTCAGATCAGACAGCTCAATGGCACCCTAACAAAGGTGCCTCCAAACGGTGCACTTTCTCCCCAGGAGTAATAGCACCAAAAACTCTGGCCTGACACCTAAAAACCCTCTGCTTACATATGAGCTGTGTTTGTTAGTTACATGGAATTAAGGAAATTGATTATGCTTAGGGCCCCGATTACTCTAAAGGGCTCATAAATCCATCTGTAATTTAACAAAAATAGATAAGGGGACAAATGACTAAGGGGAAGGAGTCTATTATTGACTTCAGGGGAAAAGGTGAAATTCAAGGTCTTGGTGTATTGCCTGCTATATTTCTATAGACCTAAATCTATGATATTTCAGTTAAGGACCACAAACTAGAAACTCAAGCTCATTTTGACTGCGACCTTGGTTAAGAAAGAGGTGACATCAGTTTAAGCTTTAATCATCTCAAAGACCTTCAGTTTTCCTGGCTTTGATGCAAACAAAAATGTTTCAAATCTTTCACTTTCTGTAACAAGTGGTATTATGAAGGACTTGTCCACAGCCTTTTGGGGAGAGAGGAAATGAGTTAGAAGCATATAAATTTCAATGTTTGATGAAAAACAGCTTCTTTTCAGAGCCTCTGACATACTAAAATTGCTCAACACGGAGAGAAACAGGGAGTCTATTTTGGAAGGATTTCCAGCTTGAGTGACCAGTTTCATATTAGCAAACTTTGAAAATCTCTTATCTGGGGAATGGCTTAACCATTAATAAGAAAAACACAGGAGGCTCCTTCTCTAATTCTGCAGTTCCCTCATTGAACTTGGCCAACCACAGGTATGATGGCTTATTGCCCGTTCAGCTATGCTGACACTCTTCTGGGTTATATATGGAAGACAAGAACCTCAATTGTCTTCAAAAAAAGAGACATTGAAAAGTCAGCCTTTTCCTGCCCTCATGAACACACACACACACACACACACACACACACACACACGCACGCACCAGTCTTCTACTTCATATACAAATAACAATGTCCTTACTAGTAGAATAAGTGTCCCTTTCAGCTCTTCTCTCTTTAGTGGTTTCTATTTCAGAGACACACCACAGATTCTTTGTGCCCTAAGTTCAGGAAGCATCCCAAGCATTCTTGCAAGCCCTGTGGCTTGGCTCGTGCAGCTGGGAATAAAAGATCCCTTGAACACAAATGGCAACGCTGCTTGCCAGCAGCTGCCACCCAAGGGCAGCAAACACCATGCAGTCCGTGTTTTATACGCTGCTTTTTGTGCTGAGTGAGAGATGAGAGAAACATCCTTCCTGGGGAGTTGTTTGGACTGATTTATGGGGGTGGGGGGCTGTTCTTTTAATGGTTTCTTGCGGCATGTGAAGAGTTTGACTTTTAACTACTGGGAACATGAGAACATCCATACAAGGTTATGCCTAAATTTAAAAAATAACAAGGATTGAACAAACAACTCCTATTCATATGGAGCTACCACTTTTCAGCTTTCAAGACACAGTAATGAGTATTGTTAACAGCAGCGGGTTAGAGCCTCTGTTATGAATGAAGACCAAGAAAGAACACTTCGGGGAAGCTCAGCGGGGCTGGGCGGATGGGGCTAAAGGGGTGAGCGACTATATTTAAAGTTCCAGGATGGAGCGCATTCCTGCTTTCCGCACAAATACTACTTTCTTGCTGCATCTTAATTGTCACTAAGGAAAAGTGAATAAATTCTGAAGACACAAAGAGAGATTTGCTGTGGAATTGTAAATCCAAACTACCATGCCACGAATTCCATTTCTCTCTCAGGCCACCAGGGACCAGGGCAGCCCACGGCACTGAACACCCAGCATGATCACACCAGTACAAAGACTCTGCTGAGGTTCATGGAATGAAAGGAGGGATGTTGAGCTTGATTTTATTTCTTCTTCTTTCTTCTTGAGCTTTGTGCATTTAAAATAGGCATAAGTGGTTAGGAAGTTAAGTGCCTGGGGCAGTTACTCGTGATGTAGACAGAGCTTTTCTCCCCTGGGCGGTGAGGATCACAGATCTAGGCTGAGTCAGTGGTAATAAACAGGAGGTTGACAAGTGGCATGTTTCCTGTGAAAATAATTCCTTCCTGTTGATGGTAACCATTCAACATGCCACTACACTGACAGTCACAAAATCCACAGAGGAAAGGGACACAAAGTAATCTAATGTCCTCATTTTACAAACGTCAGACGTAAGACTGGGAAAAGATACATGACTTGCCCAAGGTCACAGAGGTAGCAAAACTGGGGATAAAGTCAAGGTTTTCTGACTCTTGGCCCATGGCTTGGTCCCCTCAAAAGTCCACACACTACTGAGCGCTGTATGGGGGAAGGGATTAGACACCCAAAAGCAGGAAATGGCTTTAGCCCCATAAAAATAATTTACGTGGGTAGAGAGTGAAGGAAATGGTTAGGTAACGTGTGGATAAGAGGGGCAGGGCGTCTTCAAGGCTACCTAGGTGACAGTCCTTTTGAAGTGCTGCCATTCACTTCAGCATTCTGAATGGCTGCACTTCAGAATCACTTGGGGGAGAGCTCTGGCTACTGACTGCTATGTAACAAAACAGCTCAAAACAGCCATTTTATAAGACTTCACAATTTTGAGTGACAGAAATTTAAACAAGGCTTACCCAGGTGATTCTTCTGCTCCATGTGGCGTGAACTGAGACCAGCTGGTGGTCTTTCGCTGACAGCTGACCAGTTGTGAGGATCCAAGATGGCCACACTCACAGGCCTGGTGGTTTGTTAGGAATGAATAGGGGTCTGGCTCACCTGGGCTCTTTCACCTTATGTAGTGTCAGGGAAATCCCATGAGTCGGCAGAAAAGGGACGGGGAACGGAGTCATTCTGGAGGGATCTACAACTAATTCAGGCTCAGAAAGGCCAAGGGCATGATGACAGCTGCTTTTTCTCATACTGTTCTTTCTCCTCTTCAGAGACACTATTTTTCCCCTTAAGCTTTGTGAGTGTCTGCCAAGAAGCAACCCAACACACACGAGCTTTTACGTTTGTAGAAAGGAAATAAAGAATTCCTCTTTAGAATGCTGTTTCAGACAACAGCAAAGCTATGTGTGGGGTTCGGCCGGTGGAGCTGCTGGCTCCCTGAAGAGGGGGCATCGAAGGCTGCGTCTCCTGACAGAGCTATTCTCTGGAATGTTTGGGGGGCACTGCAGGAGGGTCACAAAACTGGGGGCCTTTGCTTTCCAGAAGCATCCGACACATGGCTTGTCCCTTCCACCGTGCCCGTGGCTTTACTCTCTCTGCCTTTATAATGTAGATCAAGGATGTGAATTTAAATGGTTCATTTTGCCTGTTTTCCACTTTCCGTTTTGGCTTTTTATAGAAACCCCAGAAAACAATTGCACTAAATGCTCGTTTTGTCTGTACGCACATGCAGCTTTGGGAGGTTCATCTCCGTATGGATTCTGTCATCCAATGAAGCGGAAGTGTCCTCCTTCCTGAAATGCTGAAATCTAGTCAGTGGCTTCACCCTCCATTTACAGTTTCACTCCTGTCCCTTCACATCCCAGAGCTTGGAGATCGTTCCCTTCGACTCATCGGGTTGTGGGGGCCACATGTGGCCTTCGGGGTCCTTGAGTGCAGTCTTTTGACTGAATCCAACTTTACACAACAAATCCTTTTAATATAGGGATTTTTTTCTGTGAAGGTAGATTCCATTGAGGGGCCGCACTTGGGGACCTGGAAGGCCACAGGTGCCCCACCTTATCATGACATGAAATTTACTGTAATGTGTGCGATGCTCAAATATAATACTCCTTCACACATGAGTTCACATGCACAAGTTTGTCCTCTAAGTTATCAGCATCTTGTAGTCAAGGATTACACATTCCACTTTTGTGCAATTTTCCTCTGTTAAGCCCTGGAGAGTGCTAGAGACACACTCAGACATTAAGGGCCCCGTGGTGCAGATGGGGGTGACCCCAGCACTGCACCCCTGGTGAGCAGGAAGGGACAGTGAGGGAAGGCAGGTGCACAGGAGAGACTTCCGTGCAGAAGGAAAAGGGTCTGCCCGGCATGGTGCGTGCTGCCCTGAGACAGTGAGGATGAGACACAGACCTTCAGAAGAGCCCTGGACACAGGATGGGGGGAGTTTATCTAGAAGATTCTGGAGCTTAACCACCCTGGACTCCATCACAGGTGAGAGAAGGCGGAAAGAGGGGGTGACCCAGCTCACGAAAGCAAATGCTATTTGTCCTAGCGTCACCACGCAAAGGCACCGAGACTCTGATCTGTAAGTATGAGGAGCCACAGCACAGGCGTGAGGTGGCCCCTCTGTGTCTCTGTGTGGCTCTCTCACGCACCAACAGCTGTCTTCCCCCAGCTGAGGACACCGCCAGCCAGGCTCTGCAGCTGGGGACTGGTGAGGACATGGGGAGAAGACAGTTCCTCCAAAGGACCTGTTTATCTTGGTCTTACAAGTGACTGGGTCCCGAGACTCACATACGAATCGGACAGAGGAAGCAACATTCCCAGGTTCCCGTGGCCTAGCATGACAGATATCTCCAGCTCACTCACGTCAGGTCCCAGCAGGCTGGCAGAGGGCTCTGGGCACCACCCTGCTTGGAGGAGTCAAGACTGGTGGCCTCCACATCCACCCAGTGGTGGAAGGGAACTCTGGGACTGCACACTGGCTCTGGAAGCTTCCTCCAGATGTCACACACACACACACTCCTGGTCACATCTCACTGCCAATGCAAATCATGTGGCCATACCCAACTTCAAAGGGCCGTGAAGTACAATCAGCGAAGTACAATCCTAGCACGTTTCTGGATGGAAGTATTTGTGAACAGCCTCCCAACTTCCCCCACTCCCAGGCTGTAACCAGCCTACCTAGTGCTCATCTACCCATTCACGATAGCAGGCCTTTTTTCCAGACGTGCAAAATGATTGAAAACTAATCTCCTGCTTGATTTCATGTCATCATTGAAATGTGGCCCAAATGTGAAATAAAGATACTTAGATACAAAACATTTTTCAGCCATCTTACTGATCAATTTTATTGTAATACAAGCTTAAATGGTGAATCTGCCTTCCATGATTCTTCCCAAGCCACTTGGAGTGGTTTCCTCCTTCTCGTCCTCACTTATGTCACCTTGTCCATTTCCTCTATAGAATTTGTCATTATTTCTAATCATCCATTTGAGTTAGGATCAATCATTACAAATGATTTATTTATTTGTAATCAATCATGTACTTGTTTATTAAGAAATTTTCACTCGATTATATCAGCTTAATTTTGGTCCTAACTATAGCATAGAAAATTAAAATACATAAACATCATTCCCTAAATCCCACCTGCCATGCTTGGCCCACTACATGATGAGGGCTCAGTAACTCATTACTGTTGCTGCCACCACTGACGATGGTGGTAAATAGGAAAAGCAATTTCCAAAGGCCCTTTAGTGAAATAACAACAGAACTATGTGTGTCATAGACCTTGAATTCAGTGAACAATTTCAGTTTAATGATGATGTAAGCTTTAAATGGGTGAATTGTGCTGTAATATGTGAAATATCTCTCAATAAAGCTGTTTAAAATGTTTTTAAAAGAAAAGACTGGTTTCATCTCTTGGTCTTCTATTCTGTTCCATATGTCTATGTCCCTATTTTTGTGCCAAGACCATGCTGTTTTGATCACTGTAGACTTGTAATATAACCAAAGTCTGGTAAAGTGATGCCTCCAGCTTTGTTTTTATTACTAAGAATTGCCTAGGCTTTTTTATGGTTCCATAGGAAATGAAGAACTATTTTTTTCCTGTTCTTCAAAGTATGATGTCGGTATTTTAATGGGGATTGCACTGAATCTGTAGATTTCTTTGGGTAATGTAGACATTTTAACAATGATGATTATTCCCAGCCAAGAGCATGGTATGTTTTTCCATTTGTTAATGTCTTCTGCTATTTCTTTTCTTAGGGTTTCATAATTCTCTTTGTTGAGATCCTTCACCTCTTTTGTTAGGTATTTCATTTTCTTTGAAGCTATTGTGAAGGGAATTGTGTCCTTTATTACTTCTCAACTTGGCTGTTATTGGCATATACAAAGGCTACTGATTAGTGGACACTGATTACCATCTGATCATTGATAAACCTAATAAAAGCATACGCTAATGAAAAGAATCCCTATTAAATACATGATGCTGGGAGAACTGGACAACCATAAGTAAAAGACTGCAACTGGACCTACACCTTTCACCACTTACAAAAATTGACTCAGGATGAATAAAAGCTTTAAATCTAAGACATGAAATGATAAAAATCTTAGAAGAAAATATGGGAAAAACTTTTGATGATGTCAGACTGGGGAAAGATTTTATGAAGAATACTTCAGTGGCAATCCAACAGCAACAAAAATAAACAAATGAGACTTAATTAAACTGAAAAGCTTCTATACAGCTAAGGACACAACAATCAAACCAAACAGACAACCTTCAAAATGGGAAAAGATATTTGTATGTTACAAATCTGACAAAGGGTAGATAACTAGACTCTACAGAGATCTCAAATTAATCAACAACAACAAAAAAGAGCAAACAATCCCATCTATCCCTGGGCAAGACACATGAACAGAACCTTCTCTGAGGAAGAGAGACAAAAGGCTAACATATGAAAAAATGCTCATTGCCCCTAATCATCAGATAAATGCAAATCAAAACCACCCTGAGATATCACCTAACCCCAATGAGAATGGCCCACATCACAAAGTCCCAAAGTTGCAGATGCTGGCATGGGTGTGGAGCAAGGGGAACACTTTTACGCTGCTGGTGGGGCTGCAAAGTAATATAGCTTCTTTGGAAAGAAGTATGGAGAAACCTCAAAGAACTCAAAATAGACCTTCCACAGGATCCCACAATCCCCTTATTAGGTATCTACCCAGAAAAAATACAATCATTTTATCTTAAGGGCATTTGCACTCGATTGTTTATCGCAGCTCAATTTAGAATTGCCTAGATGTGGAAACAACCAAAATGCTCACCAACCCAGGAATGGATTAATAAACTGTGGTATATGTAATCCAGGGAATACTATGTAGCCATAAAAAGATGGAAACTTTCCATCTTTTGCATTAACCTGGATGGAGTTGAAGCACATTCTTCTTAGTAAAGTATCACAAGAATGGAAAATCAAGTATCCAGTGCACTCAATACTAATATGAAGCCGGGAGACGACCTAATACATGCCCACATAGGAGAACAAATCAATTCAAGTAGGGAGGAGGGGGAACGATGGAGGGGAGAGAAGGAGGGGGATTGTTGGGCTCCCACTTAATGGGCACCATGTAGGGGTATATGGCGCACCTCTTGGGTACAGGACACAACTACAAGAGGGACTTTACATAACAAATGAAACATTGTAACCTAGTTGTTCGTACCCTCATGTTAACTTGCAAAAACAGACAAATAAATAAATAAATAAATAGAAGAAAACAGGACAGAGAGCCTCAGAGAACCTGGGCGGCACGCTTGAGTTTGGAGGGGCAAGGGCTGGGGCTGAGAGACAGCCTTCACCCGACGGATGAGGCTAGCTCCCTTCTTATGCCCCCCGCCCCCATGAGGACTGAAGGCATTATCATCAGCCTCACACAGGTCTGGGGCTGAGTGTAGCCAGAGCAAAGAGGATGCCCACAGGCCTGCACTGCCTCCTCCGCACTGTGGGACCCTTCCCGGTGTGTGAGGAACCAAACACGGGGTAGATGCTGCCTGGAAATTGGCCTGATGGGACTGACTGGGGGCTCATCCCTCGCCACTCCCCCAGGTTGCTCTACCATGACACAGCTGCCCCTCCATTCACAGTGCCTGCTTTCAGATCACAGAGGAGGCTCCTACGGCAGCCAGGCTCTTAGGGCTCTCTGCTGGATGATTCTTTGGCAATGTGATGCTCTCAAACCTTAATAGCTTCCAGCTGATCTGCTTCCAGGACGTTCTTGTGTCCTGTACCACACCCGAATTTCTTTCCTAGACATAATTCTTGAGTTTATTTTATTTCTTTCTCGCGCTTCTCCTTTCCACTATTTCTCAACTTAATGGTGGTGGTTTAGGGAAGTTTGGGAGGGAATACATACCCTTAATGAGCTCTTTGCCTTGGGAATGAGTCTCAAAGGGCTTTAATGCATCAAAATCCTTTTCAGCCTCAATTCCTGCTGCTTGAACTCCAGAACACTCTGCTTTTCCCACTTCTCAAGTCTGATGTGCCTGGACTCTCTCTTTTCTGTCATTTCTGCTCAGTTCTTGCTTCAGCTCTTTCCATAAACACCGTGTGGTACAGAGGTCCCTCGGTATCCCCAGGGGGTGGCTCCAGGACCCCTGAGGGTACCAAATCTGCAGGTGCTCAGGTCTCTGATATAAAATGGAGTAGGATTTGTGTGCAACCTCTGCCATCCTCCTGCTTACTATACAATGGGCTTAGATTACTGACAATGCCTAATGCAGGCTAAATGCTATGTAAATAGTTGTTTTGTTGTATTGTTTGGGAAATGATGATAAGAAAAGTCTGTACATGTTCAGTACAGATGCATCTATTCCTTCTCCACTTATTTTTGATCTGTGGTTGCTGACTCCACATGCTGAGCCCACAGACACTGCCGGTCAACCTGCTGACATAGCTTCACTCCACCTACTTCTTCAGAAGTCTGAGCTCAGGAGTCATCCTACTTACCCTCAGTTATCACTGACATTTTCCCAAATGACTTGCCATTGCCAATCATGGGTCCCCATCCTCCTAGCCCTCAGGATCAGTTTCTTGGCTGCCTGTTCCCCAGCATTAGCTTATTGTTATCGTAGCACCCCACTTTATTTACCATTGCTTGCATTATTCTAAACAGTTCTAATGCACTAACTTCTGTGACATGAGCAGCTGTATGACTTTATATAGCAGAAGTTTCTTTCTCACTCATAGTCTAGTGGGCAGCAGAGGGGCTCTGCTCTACACAGTAATTTAGGGACTCTGACTGACAAAGGCTCTGCCATTATACCTACCTTTTATAAGGTCACCTGGGGCATTGGCACACAGACCAGAAAGAGCAAAGGGACTATGCCTGGGAAGTGAACTGGCTTCCCTTGCACTGTATTCAATTAACGAGACCTCGATCCCACAGCCACGCCCAGCAACAGGGGGAGAAATCCCACGGCCACGCCCAGCAATAGGAGGAGAAATCCCATGGACACACCCAGCAATGGAGGGAGGGCAGAAGTCCCATGGCCACGCCCAGCAACAAGATGAGAAGTCCCACAGCCACGGCCAGCAATGGGGCGGGGGGAGATGTCCCACAGCCACGGCCAGCAATGGGGGGGGAGATGTCCCACAGCCACGCCCAGCAACCGAGGGAGGGCAGAAGTCCCACGGCCACGCCCAGCAACAGGGGGAGAAGTCCCACGGCCACATGTTATCAACAAGGAAAACTGTGGACTCTTGTGATTTTCTTTGAAGAAAACGAAATAAGCATGGCCATGTAGTGTCTGTACTCATTCTATTAATTCCGGAGACTTCCAGATAGGTCCAAACAAAAATATCAACAAAAATCTCTGTACTTTCACCAAGAGATACATTAAATGGTGAACTGTTAAAAATACTAATACAAACGTGACTAAAGATACATAAAATGACACAGAGAGAAAAAGAAAGCATCAGAAAAGATGAGTCAAGGCAATTGCTAATACACATAAAAAATACTTGAGGAAAGAAATTATGTCAAACCACATAAGTGACTATTGGAAGCACAGGAAAAAAAGACGGTCACAGGCAGTAGTGAAGACTTTAACAAAAATATGATATAAAAATAAGATATAGAACATTTCAATGATATATTTAATAAAGTTATTTTAAAACAGTGAGCCTCCAAACAGAGACTGCACAGTTCCTTTTGGTGTGCAGAAATGTACATTATTCTCAGCCACAAAGAGAATTTATATTCTAAGAAGTACAGGCTGTACAGGCCGTACCTCCTAATCATTGCAATGAAGTAAGAAATACATTTAAACAAAAAAATTCCACACACACACAAACCAGCTATAAACCTAACGCCAAAATCCACCCTCTTGGCCAGCAGTGGGGTCTGAACCATCAAGGCAATTGTGAGGCTCATATTCCGTAGGCTGCAGAGAACAGAGGCTCAAACCATCCAACCTCAGGGGACTGGGGGCCAACATGCCAGGGCACCTGGAGCACTGGGGAAGGGACTCTAGCGCAGTCTAACAGCTGTGGCCACCGTGGTAGAAGCGGCCACCCCCACGTGAGCAGCAGGTGACCCCGCAGAGGGGCGGCCTTGCTCAGCTCCCCGCTGCTGAGGCCTCCTCCTGCGTCCACCCCCGGTCTCCCTCCCTCTCCAGCCCTTGTCGCGACTTTCCCATTTCTGCTTTTTTGCAAACACGCTCTAAATCTGGTCCTTCGTGTCATCTCCAGGCTGGCATGGGAAGATGACTGCAGTTCTGGCCCTGCCGCCAGCCGCCTCTCGCTCCGAGGACGGCCGAGTTCAGGCCCTTCGGGCGCGGCTGTGCTGCGCTGGCTCAGCCTCTGCTGGTGGGAACCACAGTTGGGTCCTGGCCAGGCTGTGGGCCGGCTGCCCGAGCCCTCCGCTTCCCAATGCAGCAGGCAGGACCAGGGACAGGAGGGAACATGTGACGCAAACAGCAGCGTCAAGTGCCTCCCATCTCTGCAAAGACAGGGCTTGGGGAGAGGGCACGGGCACCGCGAGAGGGGTGAGAAACATTTGTGGCACGAACAAGGAAGCTGCCCACACGCGCTGGATCACGTTTTGCCCGGCACCAACAAATACTGTTCCGCTTTCTAAAACGCACATTAACGGACACTTAGAAAGATCACACTATAACGTTAATAAAAATTAGACTACACATAGCAAGTACAGAATAATCCTGCTTTTGAAAAAAAAACAACAACTATGCATTAGAAAAAAGACTAACATGATACACGGGGTGGCCCTGGAGTTTGTTCCCACTGGGACTTGAGGGTTACCCTGTATATTACAGGAACCTGTGTGACCCTGGCTTTCTCTCGGGTGGCAGGTTTGGAGTAACTTTAATTTCTTCTCCAATCTTTCTGAAGTATCTTCACAGAGCCTATCTTGAACATATACTTTTTTTTTAATAATCAGTACACTAAAACTATTTTTATTAAGGGCTGGGGAGTCTTACAAGGTGCATACCTTTCAACCTAGTAAATTCATTTCAAAGAACTTCTCCTCAGAGAATAATCAGAGCTATGCTCAAATATACTTTAATAAGAAAGTTTAAAGGACTTCGTTTTTTTTTTCTTTCCTTTCTGGAAGAAGAACTAAACCTTTTTGGAGGATCCCTGGTTTGTCTATAAAGATGACTAGAAAATGAGCCTCCTTCACAATTCTTTGGATAATCTCAAAAAAACCATAAATGGGGTGGCTCCTGTGGCTAATCGAGTAGGGCACTAGCCCCATATACCGAAGGTGGTGGGTTCAAATCTGACCTCGGCCGAACTGCAAAAAAAACTCCGGAAATGAGGATGGGAATGGAGGCGATACCCCCATCACAGTGGTCAGGGACCCGCAATCAGTGCACACTGGATTCTTTACAGAAAAGAGCTCCTCCTTTTTAATACCAATATTGAGAGGCCTTTTCTTCCAGACACCAAGTATTCCTAAGCTTTTTTGTTATAAAGGTTTGTTTCCAAAAAGGATCTAAACCTAATTTTTACAAGAGAATAAAAGACAGAAACCTAACAAAGTAACTCTCCCTTGGAACACTCAATAAAGATTCTTTCTCCATCCGTCCCAGGATTAGAATTCAGGAAGTTAGATGGGGCCCAGGAACTGAATTTTACCAAGCATGCTAGGTGGTCTTCAGGGACGTGGCTTAAAGCTGGCACTGCGAAAAGGCACACTTTAGTTCTCACTCTCTCTCTGGCATTTGAGTTTTAACAAGGAATAAAACCTCAAAGGAAAGGACTGACATTTACATCCATGTCTCATAGTGTGGGGTCTAAAGATCCTGATCAGTTCTACTGCTGGAAACAACTAAAAATCCTGAATAAAACATCTTTTAGTGTCTTTTTAGACTTGATGATGAATTGTTCAGAAGGAAGGACAGTCTCTGAGGACAAAAAACCTAGTTTAAAGCAAGAAGCAGAACGTGTTGGTTGGGTTTTGCTCTGAAAACTTTGCCAAACCCAGGTGAAATTGAAATTATTAGTTTTCATACTGCCAAGGGTTCCGGGAAGCAGCGGCAGCAACGTGGACACAGAGATCCCTATAAAAGCTTACACGGGCTGCAGGCTCACTTCAGGGGTGGGTTAGAAGGAAATCTCTCCCATCTCTGTGCAATGGAAGGAAAATTGCCTCTCTCAAACTGTGGGGATAGTGGGGGGTAGGATAATCCTCCCTTGAGTATTCTCAGCCACAGACTGATTTTATGTGGCTCCATGCTACCTAGATTATACAAACGTCCTCACAGGGAATATTTAGTTAAAGTGTTTAGGGGGTAGTGTTGGCCTAGGGGCCTCACAGAGACAAGGAAAATCCTCTCTGAGAGAAGCTGTTGTTGATAAAGTTTTCAAACTATGTGAGCTCATATTTAAAAAACCCCAACTGGGAGAAAATAAACTCCCATTAAAGAAAGCAAGTCAGGAAATAAAGGACTGTAAATCAGATATATGAAATAGTTAGAAACTGAAATTATTGGACACACCCTACGGCAAATGTACACCATGAAATCCTATTCAGCCGTAATAAAGACGGAGACTTTACATCTTTTGTATTTACCTGGATGGATTCAGAGAACATCTTCCCAAGTATGACACAAATAGAAAAACAATGTACTCAATACTAACTACAATATGCAGTGTACTCAATACTAATATGAAACTAGCAGATGAACAACTACACACCCACATGAAATAAAAACAATTAAATTCAAGTAGGGGGAGGAGGGAGGCAAGGGAAAGGCGAGTAGGGAAGGGGCTTGGTGTTCTCACCTAACAGGTGCAATGCAGGGGTGTATAGCTCACCTTCTGGGGGAAGGGCTCCACTACAACTTGGACTTTTAACTAACAAACTCACCAATGTAACCCCATCATTTGTACTCATATATTAACCTGGAAAAAGAACATATGCTGTCCATGAGATTAAAAAGAAATTCCAAGCATCATTCCTTACAAAATCTAATGTCATCACTTGCTAAGTATTAAACTTGAAAAAACTCATTGAAAAAAAGAAAATACTTTGTGTATTTAAAGAAATGAAAGATAACCTTGATGATAGGAATAGGAGAATGAAAAAGGATGCTGGAGAAGAGGCTAGAAAGTATTGCAACATGAAGCACAAGAGACGATGAAAATGACCGAGCTTATGTGGAAACAGTCCACTTGACGGAGATGAAAAGAAAATTAGTAACTTAGAAAGGAGATCTGAAGAAATTATTTAGAACATAACATATAGACACAGATATATGGAAACTTCAAAAAATAAGTTTAGAATTGTTAGAAGAGACAAAGTCACTGTTGACATAAATCCAAGTAACATTCAGGAATGAGTTGAGAAAAAATGAGGAGAAAGTAATATTACAGAAATAACACTTGAGAAGAATTTTCCAGTACTAATAAAAATCAGCAATGTGCAGACTTAGGATGCCAAAATAAATCCCAATTAAAATTAATTTTAAGAATATTCACAAGTTGAGATATCTGAGTCAAATTCCAGAACATGAAGGATAAAAAGAAGATATTAAAAACAGTCTTCTGCTTAAAAGGACAAGGGAATACTGTAATTTTTTTTGCCCATAAATTTAATAACTTAGATAAAACAGAAAAATTCACTGGGATACACAAACTGCCAAAGCACTCATGAAGCATTTAGGGTAATCTGCCAAAAGTAAATGGCTCTTGAAGCACAGCTCATGTTCTCTGATAACAAGGCAATCAAGCAACAGTAAAATTGTAACCAGAAGACATCACCATGCTCAGAAATTGAAAATATAACTTCTAAATGACTCATGGGTCAAAGAAGAAACCAAAATGGAAATTAGAAAAATATTTTAAACTGAATTTTTAAAGTCTACTTACAAAATAGAGAAAATAGCTGGAAATGTATGTATTAGAAAATAAAAAATGAGCGCGTTCCTTTAAAAATGTACATTACCAAGATGGAACCAAGACAGAACAGAAAACTTGAATAATTCTGTAAATATTAAAAATTTAAATCCTACAAATAAAGTCCTAACCCTGGATGGCTTCATGAGAAAATTCTACTAAACATTCAAGAAAATAATTCCAAGTGTCTAAACTATTCCAGAATATTGAAAAAGGGGGAAAAATTTCCAAATCTGACAAGAACTACATGAAGAAAGAAAATTACATATTAGTCTTACTTATGAACATGGACGTCAAATCCAAAACGAGACACGAGGCAATCTAATACAATAATGGGTCAAACAGATATTATAATCACAATTCAGTTTATTTTAGGAATGTGTAGTATTAAGTTGGTTAAACATTAAAAATTCACTTAACAAATGTAGTAAATTATGTTATTCATTTTTCTTATTACCAGACATTCTAGTCCATGCTAGGAAATATAGAAACTTAGGGAAAAAATCATATTAATTGCAGTTAGTATCATTATTCATGTGGAAAGTTTCAAAGAACCCTCAAAAAAATAATTAGAACTAGTAAGAGAGTTTATCAAGTTTGTTAGATACAAAAATATACATATAAATATCACTTGCATTTCTTATTACCAACAAAAAGTTCCCAAATGAGAGATAAGAGAGAAGGGGAATGGGAGGCAGAGACAAGACTATCCACAGCCTTGTTGCAGTAAAAACACTATAACAGCATCAAAAGTATCAATGACCTTTATCAAAAGACGACATACAAATAGCCAACAGATATATGAAAAAAAGCTCAACATCACTCATCATCAGAGAAACGTAAATTAAAACCATTATGAGAAATCAATTTACCCCAGTCAGAATGGTTATTATTAAAAAGACAAAACAACAGAGGAAAAGGATACAAAGAAAAAGGAACTCCTATATATTGTTGCTAGAAATGTAAATTAGTACAGCCACTATGGAAAACAGTATGGAACCAGTTTCTCAATAGAACTAAAAATAGAAATACCATATGATCCTACAATCCCACTACTGGGTTTCTACCCAAAGGAAAAGAAATCAATATACCAAAAAGATACCTACACGCATATGTTTATCACAGCACTGTTCACAGTAGCAAAGAAATGGAATCGACCAAAGTGTCTATGATTAGATAAGAAAAATGATGACTGGATAAAGACAATGTCGTTTATATACGCAATGGAACACTGTGTATATAAAAAGACTGAAATCATGTCTTTGTAGCAACACGGCTGGAACTGGAGGCCATTATCTTAAGTGAAACAAGTCAGACCCAGAAAGACAAATATCATGTGTTCTTTTTCATAAGTGTCCACGTGGATGCAGACAATGGAAGAATACAGGTGGTGGAGACTCGGAAGGGAAGGGAGGGAAGGGAGGGGGATGATGGGAAATTCCTTACAGAACACAATGTATCCCATGGTGGATCCCCTAAGAGCTCTGACTTCACTACTATGCAACCTCTATATTTAACAAAATGGCACTGTGCCCTATAAAGTAATACAAATAAAAAAATTAAAAATTAAAATAAGACAGTTTCCCAGGAATAGTTGATTACCATTGACTCAAACCATGAAAAAAAAATTTTTTGATCCACTTAAGATTAGCAGAGAAAACATTCTATAATCCTTCTTTGTTCACATTTTTTACTGACTCAGTACATGGGTAGAGGTTACAGAGATTGTAATTGTCATGCTTTATTCATGATGTTTTCACAAATTTGTAATAAAAAGATAAATATATATGTGTATGTATCTAGCAAATATCTAACAAAAATTGTGAAGGCCTTCAAAGAGAAAACAACCAAACATCATTCAAAAGACAAATAAATAAATAAATAAATAAAGCTTGATTGTGGTATGAATTGGTTAATTCAATATTGTAAAGATGCCAATTCTTCTAAGATCTGTAAATTCAAGGCAAAGCAAATCAAAACCCTAAGACTTTTTTTAATTTCCCTTTTGTATGCGTGTGGGTACATATGTAATTAGACAAGCTGGATTTACAATGCACTTGGAAGTAGTGAGGATAATCTTGGGGTAGAGGAATTCACCTAATCAGATTTCAACAACTATTGTATCTACATCAGTGAAAACAATGAAAAATCAATCAGGGACAGAAGAGGTCAGAGACCATGTGTGGTTTACAGCAGAGAAAGCACAGAAGAACAGGAAGGAAAGGATGGATTTTTAAAAAGTGGTACTGGAATAATTCATTATTCATTAAGAAAACAAATCAAATTGTGTTTCTACATCATGACTTATATAAAATCAGTTCTTAGGGGAAGTTGAGGGAGAAAGCGAACACTAACATTTTTAGGAAAAAGAAATAGGTGTTAAGAAACCATTTTAAAAATAAGACTTAGGGTGGTGCCTGTGGCTCAGTGAGTAGGGCGCCGGCCCTATATACCGAGGGTGGCGGGTTCAAACCCAGCCCAGGCCAAACTGCAACAACCAAAAAATAAAAATAAATAAATAAATAAAAATCTTTAAAAAAATAATAATTAAAAAAATAAAAAAATAAAAATAAGACTTAAAAGCCCAAACCAAAAAGTAAAAGATTGGTAAATATCAACTATATTAAAATTAAGTACCTCAATGAAAGTGAAAATATCAACTTTACTGGTACTAAGAGAAATGCAGATTAAAACTACAATGCAATAGTATTTCATGCCTACCAAAAAAGCAAAAAGTAAACATTCCGGAAATAACTGGAATCAATGATGACACATATAATGTTATGAGTGGCTCCACTAGTGGGAGTTTAATTGCTGCAGCCACTTTGGAAAATAATTTGGCATTTTCTAAAACTGTGAAGATTCACAAGCCTCATAATTCTGCATCCCTCTCTCCAAGACAAAATTTTGCACACATATTCCAGAAGACGCATGTAAGGATACTCATAGCAGCACTGTTCAGTGACAGAAAAAAGTCTGCCAACAGTCCTAAGGTCCATCAAGTATAGAATAAGACTGAAATGTGCTATATCTTCATTCCATACAATTTATGCACAATAAGGCAAGAACTATGGACAGATGCAAAAAACGTGAGTGAATCTCCAGACATAATACTGATTTTTTAAAGTTGCAGAATATTGTCTGATTTCATTCATATAAAGTAGAAGATATAGGTAAAACTGAAAACTATGTTTTATACAGAAATAAATACAAAAGGTAACATCTTAAAGAAAGGCAATGTGGTTATTGACACAAAAATCAGGATAACCATCTTCTCTGGAGGAAGAGCTTACAAAGGACTTTAAAGGTAATAATAAACTATTAATATTTCTCTTAAACCAAGTAGATAGTATCCTTATTCATTTTATTATATACATGTTTTAGACAGGCAGTCTCCAGCTTACAAACGAGATAGATTGTGTAGGTTTGTTCTTCAGTTGAATTAGTATGTAAGTTGGAACAGGTACATTTGCCTATTACCTGTAATAGCCTTCATTCATAGTGCAAGTCATACATGTCGGCTGGATGATTATAACTTGGGCACTTACAGTAACAGCCCCCATAAGTTGGAGCTGTACGTGAGTCAGATGTTTGTAACTTGGAGACTGCCTGTATATTTATTTTGCATCTTTCTTTTTTTTTTAGAGTCATCTTACTTTGTGTGATAGTTTCATTCCTGAAAACTTGGATGTAATGCTAATTTTTTTAAATTAAATCATAGCTATGTACATTAATGTAATCATGGGGTACAATGTGCTGGTTTCATATACAATCTGAAATATTTTCATCAAACTGGTTAACATAGCTTTCATGGCATTTTCTTAGTTATTGTGTTGAGACCTTTATATTCTGGATTCAGTAAGTTTCACCTGTACCCTTCTAAGAGGCACTGTAGCTGTGGTCCCACCAATTACACTCCCACCACCCATCCTCCCC